>VWPU01021430.1:0-33822 GCA_013398955.1 Callaeas wilsoni
GTGCGTGGGGCCGGCGGTTCCCGGCTTGGCCGCTGGGTGGCGCCGTGGGCCGGGCGGCGCAGCGCTCGAAGGGGCCCGCGCAGGGCCGGGGCTGAGCCCCCGCGCCGGGAACCGGCCCCGGGCCGCTGATGGCATCCTGGGCTGGCTGCTCCAGTGCCCTGAGACTCTGGGAATACTCGGCTTCGCGGCGGTGCTGGCCGCTCGCTGCCCAGCGGAGGGTCGCGGAAGGGATGGCGTGAGACTTCTCCTTGTGTCTCCTCTGAGCAAAGCTGCTTTGAAACGTGTCGTGGGGGCAGCCTTGAAAACCGAGGCGAAATCTCTGCGAGATTCAGGAGTTTCGTGGTAGTCCTTTGTCCCTGTTGGATTGATGCTCCCCAGACTTCTTCTGGAGCATTGAAGTGTGTTGGAGAACTTCAATGGAATGAAATTTAATCAAATTTAATTTGATAAATGAAATTTAATCAAGTGAAATATTTTTAAGTAGCTTTTGCTCAAATTAAAAGTCCGGTTTGTACTTAAACATCAAAGCTGATTCCACTCAGTTCTTAATGCACCTAAACTTTAAGTATTTAACTGTGGACAGCTGACTGAAATAACTTGGTTTCATTATGTCTTGCCAAAACAATTGACTTTTCTACTTAATTTTGTAGCTCATTTTTGTAGCACTTAACAAGAAGTTATGGATGGCAAAATTATTTTGCTAGCAATAGAAATGCTGTTTAGATAAGGCTGGAGCAATTGGGAAGGTTGATGGCAGGAACTAAGGACCAGATTCTTATCTGGTTTTAACAGCTTCAGTTTGTATAAAGGTAATAATTACGTCCAAATGCTTTCTTTTTGCTATAGCAACAGTCGCAACTTCAAATAATTGTGTTCGGTCTCTTTCTGGTGTGAAGCTTGTTGGAAAATACGGAAAGCTATCGCAAACCAGTAATTTCTCAAATAAGCTGCAATTTAAGTAGCCCTGAAAACAAAACCAATAACTGCTTTTGGCAAATTCTTTAATCTCATTATAGTCACCATAATTGAATTCTTAAAGTTTTTGTGTTGCAGAGGAAAAGGTTGTGGGATCACTGCAGGATCTAGTCGTTGCATGTCACAGAAGTGCTTTAAACAGTTTGTGCTGTTCTCCACTCAAATGGCCAAGCTGCTTAGTCCTGTCCTTTTTCAAGGTGACCCTTTTTGCTTGAGTAGCTCCAAAACCTGTACCTTAAAACCTGTGCTTGTCTTTGGCTTGCATCTGGTTGCTGTTCTTCCTCTTCCACTGGAGACACTGCACCGATTTGCTTTAAATTTGAAACTCTTCCTGTGTGTTGGTGCCTGCCCAGACCCATCTGGCCTCGGGATGGGTGTTTTGCTGCTGCTGCCATCGTGTTTGAGCTGCTTCAGATAACAGTGCATAGCCTGGTGCTGCTGTACTTGTGGAGTGATTCTTGCTAGAGCAGTGCCAGCTGCAAGGAAAGCTAGAAGGCTTCTCTAACTCAGAGGAGGAAACCACAACCTTCAGGTAAACTTTTTGGCTTTGCATAGTATATTCTTTATCACAAGGGCCAGTATTTTTTCTTTTGAGTACAACTGCTTGTTTTATGCAGAGATTTCCATATGCAAGCTTTGATTTATCTGGGCAGCGATGTCCATATGAGCACAAATTCAGCAAATCTGTCCCTCCCTCAAGTGAGGAAAGGAAATGGATAGTAAAGCTTGTCTGATCTTAGAGTGGTGGTCTGGATCTATTCAATCAATTTGAGTTTTTCTGTTGACTTCAGGGAACTTTCAGCCTGAAATCTGGTAGCTGTATTGTGTGGTGTAGCTTCAGACTGGGTTCTGCAAGGAGCCTTCCCTTTAGCTCAGGGTGAGGTGGTCCTGAGCTGTGGCTCAGGATGCCAAGTGACATGAAAATGCCATGTGACTCCAGAGTAAGCTCTCAGTTAATATTTATGGTACATATTTGTTGCTTGGTTGAGGCTAATAAGATATAGAATGTATATTAATGTGTCCTCCTCTTACTGTGACTGAGAGCAATTAGTGTGTTGTCATCATGCAATAAAAATAAGCGATTTCTAAACTGACTAAAGATGTTCTAGAAATTCTATTTATAAAGCAACCAGAGTTTCTATCAGGTAGAGTCTGCCCTTTCAGTTTCATCAGTGTTATAGATCCTAATCCAAACACCTTCATGCTTTCTGTCAGTTGTTTACCAAATATACACTAAACTAGTGATTTCCCTGTTTTGCTCCAGGATTGTAATTTCAAGCAGGATATGAGTCAGAGGTCTCTAGAACTGGGATGTTGTTATTTTCTAGGATGGCATCAACTGAGCACACAAAATACCTCTGTTAAAGAAAAAAAGCCCCCAAACCCTGTGAGAAACAATGTTGCTGTGGAAGAGCAATTAATAAAGTAACAATGTACTTGTTGCTTATTGAAGGAGTGACTTTGGTTTATTAAACATGTATTTGTAGCCACAGTAGCATTACATCTGAGTTCATAATTGGAATTTAGAAAGCCTTATAAATTTTGATTTAATCCTGAATGCGCTCCATTCAGTGTGTTTATGTTAGTGCTGAAAAAAGGCATTGCCTGAACTCTGTGGGTGCTGTATGCTGTGCTCAGTCTAGTGATGGGGTGTCTTTGGGCAAACAAAATACCTGAGACTGTCACTGCTGGTGTAAATGGTCATAGCTCCAAAATTAGGAGTGATGCACCAAAGCTTGGATATACCCTGTAGCAAATACATGGCATGAAAACACTGTAAAATGAGTCTTGTCAAGACCAGGTATGTCATGGTGAGTTAATTCAGCTTGGCTGAATTTTGCTGTTAGTAGATAACCCTCCTTGTTGATGTATATGGCTCAAGTGAGGCAGCAGCCTGTCCCTCATCCTATAGAAATGCCATCACTTCATTAAGGGTCATTACACTTCATTAACGGGTCTGCTTTAGCCTTCCTCAGCCATCTCAGAAATGGTTCCAGGCCTGAATATTCCTTTGGTATTTTAATTGTAGAAAGTAATGACACAATCTTGTGTTATCGTAAGTTCAGAGGAAGCATAGCTCCTGGTTTAGCTTCCAGGGCACCAGCACAGGGTTGTGATGTGTGAAACACAGGAGTTCTATCTGACACCACTTTGAGTAACTGCATTGGTGTTCTTTCCAAGTTCATTAAAATACTACACAAGACAAGAACCACTACTCAAAGTGCATACAGATGTAGTGGAAATCCCTCCAGTTCCCCACAGATGACATGGGGCTCTGGTAGGCTTTTGCCTGGGAAATGGTGCTGCTCTTGAGTGGAGTGAGTGTGGGAGGGATTGGAAGTGTCTCTGCTTGGGACAGAGGAATATGAGTGCAGAAATCACAGACTCAGGTAGGACTCGCCTCCATCATGGTTGGAGAAACATGTCAGCCCTCTTCAGCACAGGATTTGTTTTGTGTCTTTCAAGTTTGGGTGTGTTTGATGATCATCCGGGCAGGTGTCCTCATCTGGAGGATGAATGACTGTCCCTGTGTGCTGGGTGTCAGCTGTCAGCCCTGGCTGGCCCTACACACCTGATCGTAGCCAAGGGGTTTGGCAGTGGCTGTATCTGCTCAAGGCAATGTTCCCCTCTGGGTCAGACGGGAATAATGATATTTTCTGTCACATTCTTGGGAGCCTCCAGGGGTCAGAGAAGCAAAGATAAGTGTCTGGCATTTTCCTGAAAATCTGCTGAGGGTACAGGTGTATCTCTGACTGTGAGTGACGTTGGGGGCTCTGGAGAAGGGATAAAATTCACCCTTTGGCTTCTGCAGTACTACAAGACCGTGTTTTGATGTGGTTTGCTTTCGGCCACAGTAGTAACAGAAATCCCAGGACTCTGGTTCTGCAGGTGCAGTGTGGCAACAGTCTGGGAGCAGCATATCCTGAGGAAGATTGTTTTGGGGTAAAACTATTACAGTATGGGAATTCATTGCCAATACACTGGAGACTGTAGAGCTCTGTAGGCACTGACTGAGTGTGGACAGCCACTGTCAGCTGAAGCCTCTGTATTACTGAACCTGAGCTGGATTTTGTTGTAAGATGAATGTTCTATAACTGTTCTTTTTTTTTTTTTAACAGACTTGAAATGATGACATCAAGCAGCTTTTGGTGCTCTCTTGTATTGCTGGGGGTTTTCCCACTGATCACAAGGGGATGGATGGATGCGGACCGGAGCGGAAGGCTGTATTTGGGTGCAGGGAGGTTGCATCAAGAGGTACTGTACATCAGCTGTTGCTGCAGCTATAGCTCTCGAGTTTCTGTTCTTGGCCTGTGTTCAGGCTCTCCATACTGCAAACAGAAAACAAATGTGGGCTTATCCATGTATATTTGTATTAGACACCTGCTGAGGAGGTCAGTGAAAAAGAGTGAAGCAGAAAGTCTTACACTTATTGGATATATTGACATCTGCAAGTGAAATTTGGCATCTGGCAGTTGTGGGAATGCCATCTTTGCCCCAAAGACTTTACAGTGTGCTGTGTCCTGGGACTGCTGACACCAGTGAAGCTAAATTTAACAAGCAAACTGTCCTGGCTCTTCACTTGGGTCAGTGGACATTTAGGTGAAACCTAAAAAAAGCTCTTTTGAAGGAAAACTGAGCCATAGGTGGTTCTGAGCAAATCAGCAAAGTTACTGCCCAAAGTGTTTCCCTCCAGACTTACTGATGTGACACCTCTCTGAAGCATAGAGGAATAGAAAAGGGAGCAGGGAACAGTAGCTGTAGTGGGGGATGGTCTCCTTCCACCCCAGTGCCCATCTTGATGGGGCACTGGGACAGGACAGCAGTGCCTCCTCAGTGCTCAGTCCTGGGCTCTGGGAGTGGAGAAGCAGCTGAGCCTGTTTCCAGTGCTGAAGGTGACAGTGTTGGCTGCTGTCACAGGGGTGTGGATGGAGCAGTCCCTGTCCCAGCAGTGTCGGAGCAGGCTGTCCCAGCGGGACGCTGGATTTCTTAACCAGAGCTCAGCACTGCTTGTGGCACAGATGTAGACTCAGATTTTCACAAGTCTGAGGCTGAGACATGAATAAAGCCACAAAAATCTAGAACTGTGACATTGTCGAGCTGTAAATGCTGAATGAATGCCGAAACAATTTTAGTTATTTAATTAGTTCCTGATTGTTGTATGTTGACTAAATGGTTGCTCAAACGTCTGAAAGTGGGAGATGGTGCAGGAGGACAGGAAAAGGACACTTGGCTGTCTTTTAGCTGCTTTGCCTTGAACACTTATGTGCTGGCAGACACATCTGTCAGTGCCAGGCTAATGATAAGCCCTTGATGGATTCATGTTGCAACTGGATCTATTTAAGCCTTGGGATTTGATTGTAGTTGGAGGATCCCATTTCTCCCCATCACATCCCGTCTACAAAAACCCAGGTATCTGCATTATAGTTTAAGCCAATTTAAAAAGTGCATTTTGCTGCTTGGCAGGGCTCAAAAGTCATTTCAATGGTGTTGGATGTTCTGCATTTCTGAGGTCTGTTTCAGGTGTGCTTTGTCCTTGAGGTATCCAACCTCAGTTCTGTAAAAGTGAAGAAAAACAGCTCCCTTCCACACTTCCACTGTTATTTTGCTGCGGTATAGGCTCAGGTAGTACACTGGCACTTTGTTAAACCTGTTCTTGCAGAATGTCTGATCAATTTTACTTTTTTTATTAAAGATTGTTAAATATTTTGCATGCTTCTGCAGTTAAAAAAATCTCATTCTTCACTGATGCACATTAGTTTTGATTTTTTTAAGAAAGTTGCTCTGAGGAATTAAATTCATTACTCAATTTACTTTAACGTAACTCATAGGACTATTATATTACTTGAAAGACACTAATTCGTTTGATCTTTCTCTAAAGACCATAATGTTATTGTACCAATTACTTAATCTTGCTTGAGGTGGAAGGATCTCAGCTAAAAATGTATTTGCTCAGGTTTGCACAGAATTTAACAAGTGTGAATATTAAAATTATGAATGTACAAAGAATGCAGTTAAAATAGATTCAAGAAATGTAAGTTATAATTCAGATTTTTGAAAAAATATCTGTACAGAAATCTTGTTTTCACAAGAAATAGTGTTTATACAGTGTGGCACCAAACACCAAAATTAATCTGAAAGCCCTGAGCGTAGCTTTCAGGTAGGTCAGTGAAACTGAGAGAATCACCTTTTGAGAGTAAACAGCAGTTACTTTCGCTTGCAGAAAATAGTTTATCCATAATACCTTTTAATAATAAAAGTCACTTGAAATCCTTTTCTAGCATTATTGGGCTTTGTTCAATTTGGAGCTCCTTGTCTGTGAGAAGTTTGTTAGGTTCCAAATTTTATGGTTTGCTTAATATGTAGATCCATTAACATGCATTTAAAAAATGTTGAATCACAACTAGATATGCTCCTAGCAAGTCACTAAAACCACTTTAAAAATGAGTAAAATGTTAATTTACAGGTCAAGTAATTTTGAAGTGTGCCCTGATGGAAAATTCCTGTGAACCTCATCAAAGCAAATACGTGGGTATAGGTCACTGACGTTCACTAATACTTGTTCTGATCTACATAGGAACAAGTTTACTGAATCAAAAACATTGCTTAATTTATGTTCAGATTGCTAAATCGATTTCTTCATGGTATGTGGTAGAATTATTGCAGTTGTGCTTTGAATTTATTAAAGAAAAAAAGACTACAAGGCCTTCTGATCAGAAATCAACCCTCTAATATAACAATGGTGTGTGTTTTTCTTGATGCACAGCCTTTCACCCCTCAAGTTTGTGGGATGTTCCTGAGAAGTGATTTGTTTTCTGTAATATTTTTAGTCCTGATTAGAATAGTGAATAAATATGTATATGCAGTATGATATTCCAGTTTCAATGAAAGAGCTAAAATAGAAAACCTAATTTTAAAAAAGGACAGCATTAGTATTTGACTGGAAAGCTGCAAGGTGCCTGGTTTGTGTTTATTTTGGAGACTACTGCTGTGTTCTGTGAAACTTCTCATAGACTGGAAAGCTCTTGAAGCTTCTGAGCATTGCATGTGGACTTGAGTGCAGCTTCTCAGGGTTGAACCATCATGGGGCTAAATCCTACTCAGTGGAATATATGCCAAAATGTCAGATATATAGAGTTCACCACTCTGGGGTGTTGTTTTTGGAAAGGATTTTGCCTCTGCCTTCAGCAAGTCTGATTGCATGTTCAAGTTGGATGTTCTAGAGGTGACTACAATTCATGAGCAGCTCTGTGCTGGCTCAGAAGGGCTTTGAGTGGTCCATGATACACCAGGTGATGCGATCTGGGGTCACCTCTTCCTTCTAGAAAGGGAGTATCAAAAAGTGTAGCTTTGAGTCACTGCCAGTGGCAGTGAACGGATTTTCCAGTATGAGCAGAAAAGAGACAATCTGGATCTGAAATAATCCTGGAGTTTGGGTTTGGAGGAGAACTTGGCCAGGAGGTTCTGACAGAAAGCCAGCAGTGCTAGTCTGCTCAGTCTCTACAAGGCAATCCACACTAGTAGCTCAGGCTGATTTTTTCAGCCTCCTGGGGTGTTTTGCAGAGCATCTTATTAAATACTGTAATTTGACAGCCAGCTTTCCTTCTCCCACTCCCTGCTTTCTCTGTGAGAGGCTAATTTCCTGTGCATGCTGAAGCCAAGCTGATTTTGCCATGGTTCTTGGGGCAGACTTTGCATCTCTTTTTCTGAACCTAAAATGAGCAGAGCAGTGCCGCAGGACTTCATCAGCCCTTCCAGGAGCAGAGCTCCTCTAACGCAAGTCATCATGGAGCTGCATTTTGGAAATTTAAATTCTGTATGTTTTCTGGGGCACTGCTGGTGGGTAGCTTGAATAATATTGTCCTAGCTTGATTGTGTGAAAGTGGAGAATAATCCTGTGTTGTGGTACATGGAGAGTTGTTTTGTGCTGCATTAAGTATTTGGATGTCACCAAGCTCCTGAGCAGTGACAGTAAAGGCTGGCAGGCATTCAGTGGTCTGCTCAGGGCTATAGAACCATAACTGCTTTGTTGTTTTCTAGAAATACTTAATTGCTTTAATTTGGCTTTCATGCCATGCTTTTTTTTCCACCCATCCTCCTATTTAAGAAGTCTCAGGAACCCGTGCACAGTCCCCCACGCTCTTGTGGGGAGAAAAGCTGTGTCCCAGGGAAGCCTCCTCTGCACAGATCTCACAGGTGATGCTCCATGTGCTCATTTTTCAAGGCACTATAACTTTCTTCTTCTGGCATTTAGCAGGTATTGGCTCTCTTGGCTATCCATTGTTTTTGTTCATTAATTATTACTTGAAGGAGGGCATATATTCTCATCCCTGGAAGTGTTCAAGGCCAGGTCGGATGGGGCTCTGTGCAACCTGGTCTAGTGGAAGGTGTCCCTGCCCGTGGCAGGGTGTTGGAATTGGATGATCTTTAAGGTCCGTTTGAATTCAAACCATTCTGTGGTTCTATGATTCTATGGCACCTGAACTGCTTAAAATCTCCACGTATAAATGTACTGCAAACAGCTGGATGAGACTAGCCCTTGATTGCCCTCCTGCCCAGAATAAAGCATTTTTCTGGAGTCCACTCACAAGCCTCAACCGTGCTTGCCTAAGAGTATCAATTATTGCTGAAATTCCTAGTTATATTCAGATTCTTAAATGTTGCATCACTTCCTGCTGCGTCTGAAGACCACAGGAGGTTATTCTGGGCAGCAAGGGACTCATAGGGTTGATTTTGGGCTCCTTCCCCCAGCAAAGTCATATTTCCTAATCTGATAGACTAGGAAAGGATTAGTTTTGGAAGCAAGGTAAAAAATTGCAAAGGCTTTTGATAAAAGCTTTTTGCTTCTAATTCAAATAGAGACAGAATTTCAGAGAATGAGCTTGGAATAAAACAGGCACAGTGTATCAATTTTATATACAGTTGAAGATCTAATATCCTGGTATTTATTTGAGTTGTTAATAGTAGTAATGTATTCTCTACCATGTGAGTGTTCTTTCTGCTTTTCAGTTTGGAGAAAGGAAGAAAAGAATCAGATTTGAGTTTAAATCTATACTGTGCTACAGCCTGCTCCTGTTTCAAGCACTAATGAAAGTACAGGGAAACAAGACTTAAGTTTATTTTTGTATCACTTTGATACATAGTGATAATTCAGTCCTTGTTACCTGCATTTATGTTGTATCTCTAACAAGCAGTAATTGCTTTTTTGTAGAGCATCCTAAATCTTAAAAGGTATATTATCCCTGTGGAGATGAGACTCTTTCGCTCTGCGTGCTGGTTACCAGAGCATCTGCAGTTCAAGGTGCTGTGAAATGTTTTGATAATATTTATATTAGGCATGTTGAGGTCCTTCCTCTGCATCCCCAACCTCCCCTACACTTTCTTCTGTGTACCCGGAGGGCTTAATAAATGCTGTATCTTAGAGGATGCTCTTGTGCTCAAAGTACTAGAAAATGTGAATGTTGGAACAAGGCAGGTACTGTATACTTGAGTAACAGCAGAAAATTAGAAGAATTTTGGTTTGCATAAGTGGTTATGGCTCAATAGTGAGTGTCAGGGATTGTCAAGATGCAAATAAAGCACAATTTAAAGATGAAACCCACTTGTTTGCAGTCCCTTACAGAAAAAAAAAAAAATCCTGGTTCCTTTGTGTTTTTTTAAACTTCTGGTAGGATGCAGTGTGTGATACCTCGTGGTGGTCCTGCACTGCCCAGTTTCCTGGAGGCTGTCACCTTCCAGCCGAGAGAACAGGCCCCCTGCTGCTGCATGGGAACAGTTTGTAGTGCATTGGATGTTAATGACCTTGAATTTTGGGTGCTTGAATGCTGTCCCTGGGCAGCAGAGGAATGTGGACTCGTGGTGCCTGGCTCCGTGTTGAGCTGTGGCACAAACTGACTGCAGGAATCAAATTTCAGTAAGTTCTAATGTCACAGTTGAGCAACTGTGAAAAATCATACTGAGATAGGGAAATGCTGATATGATTCTGAAGAAGAGAATAAAACCAGAGTAAATCATGTTTGCAAATATAAAAGGAATCAAGGCAATCTTAACTTGGCTATGATTTGGCAGAGGGTTAAACTTTCTGATATTCTGTTCAGAAGCCACTCAGCCTTAAAAGACTAAATGCTGAGCTTTTTTTTTTCCCAAATATTCATTTTCATAGCATATTCTCCCTTTGAAACAAAGGCTGTAGAATTAGTTTTTAAAGAAAGATAGTTCTACTTGAAGTACTTTTGACCACCAAGCAGGGGAATTCTCAGGTTTTTAGATTAGCAAGGGTACATCCACAAATTTGGTATTTCTGAAAACAGCTATCCCACGAGCTTCCCCAAGACAATGTGGAAATTTATGGAGCTATTCCTGGATTTCTTATCTGGAGTCCAGAAATAGTAGTGAGTAAAATCAGAGATGCCACAATTATCTCAATTAGCTACCGTATGGATGAGCAGATGATACTATGTGATGTGAGACAGCAGATTTTCTGTGTTCATACCAGACAGTACAAATCTAAATTGCCAGTGTCTGTACCGATAGCAAACTTTCTCCAAACAGTAGCATGTGATTTATTTTTTTCTCATGCCTGATCAGAAAGAAAAAAGAAAAAAAAAAAGAAAAAGTGAATGTTCTCTGCCTGATTAACATGGTTTTTTAAAAATATTCTGCATTCATGGCTGTAAACAGAAAATCCTGATTGTCAAACTAAGCCATATATTAGTCATATACTGTGCTGATGCTCCGGTCCCCATGCAGAGTGTCACATCAGCCCTGTACTGAGTGTCATTTCATAGAATGATTTGGGTCAAAACTCATCTAATTCCACCCCCTGCCATGTGGAGGGACACCTTCCACTATCCCAGGTTGCTCAGGGACCTGTCCAACCTGGCCTTGAACACTTCCAGAGATGGGGCAGCCACAGCTTCTCTGGGAAACCTGTGCCAGGGCCTCACCACCCTCACAGGGAGGAATTTATTCCTAGTATCTAATCTAAATCTACCTTCTTTGCGTGACCCCTCACTGGAGATGAGGAGGAGAAGGCTCTGAAGGGAGGAAAAAAATCCATGGCATGGTAATCTATTAATAGGAACAGCCACTTCTTTATTAATTTGCTAAATGAGTTAGGATTGTATATTTAGAAATTGTACAGCAGTTAGGCTGATCCTGAGAGCAGGTCCTTTGAGACCTGGAGTGTGCAGAGATAACATCTGATTTATTGCAAGACCCAGCATGAGCTCAGCTGCAGGGACTGGGTTTGATTTATCTGCTTGCACTGCTGTGTCTCCCACAGAGGGTCTGGTAAGGCTAGCAATGCAGGGAACTTGTGGATCTGGAATGTTACCTGTTCTTCTGCATCTCTTCATCTGCTGCATGAATTGGGGTTTTTTTGCCACTGGTTGTAGGGGTTTTTTTGGTTTGATTTTTTTTTTTTTTTAAAGGTCTAGGGATTTTTGGCAAAGTCCCCTATATTAAATTTTGGTTATAAAAAGGGGTGCCTTTTGACTAAATCTAAGTCAGTATTAAAGGGCAAGAGACTGAAACCATTGCAAGGTTATCCGATGGATTATTGTGCTTGAGGGCAGTTGGTATCCATTTGGTATCTGCTTTGGTGATCCATGCTCGGCATCATTCCCTACTGGGATCAGAGGCCAGTAACAAATAGGGATGGGAAACGCACAGCCATGTAAAAATCTCTAAATACTGAATTCCTCCTGGGAAGTGTTCAAGGCCAGGCTGGACTGAACCAGTGGAAGGTGTCCTTGCCTGTGGCAAGGGGTTTGGACCGAGATGAGCTTTATTGTTCCTCCCAACACAAACTGTCCTGTGATTCTATACAAAACAACCTGAAAGTGGTTTTGCTGCTTGTGTCCATTGCTAATGACCAATGGTAAACCTGTTTGTGGCACACTGGCTATCAAGTACTGTTTGATGTTGTGTGTTCCCTCTGTGTTGTATTTTAACTCTGCACAATGAAGTTCCCAATGCTCCATGTTTGTTCTGAATGAAATCTGGTTTGTCACTAGTACTCTGCTCATCCATGGGCCCATGATTCATCGTTAATCAGGAGATATAACATAAACTAGCTATTATGCCTTGGCATTCCTTTTGTAACAGCAGAAAAGTACTTTGTGCAAACCAGTTCTTAAATCTCATCAGGTTCACACATGTGCTGGTACAACACACTGCAGCTACAGGGGAGTGAAGCAGTGTGACAGCAGGTGTTGAACTCTGTTTGATTTTGATTTTCATTCCTCCTAATCCAGGAAGAAATATTTGTCATACTTGATGACACTGGGGTGCTTGGTCTTTTGGAGATGCAGTTTTTCTTTAGCTACCAGTCTGGTGAAAGGCAATCCTGAAGCAAACATACTACATTGATTTCCACATAACGATTAAGCACTTCAGATACAGAACAGAAGGACCTTTCATTCTGTACTCAATTGACTAGCATTAAAAAGTAGGAAATAGGTGCTAAAACTGAACCTTAACAAAACTGTTGTATTGCACTAATGAAATGCTATTTAAAGTGGTACATGAAGAAGCTTTTTAGAAGGAATAGAAAATCCAAAACACATTTTTCCCTCCAAAGCAGATGATTTATGCTCTGATAAAATTAGATTTTTAGTTAAAGGAATTTGCAGTCATTAAATGGTGCCCATGAAATAAGTCTCATTTATAACCATCTGCTTTATAGCTTCTGCAGAAAAGTATTCCTCAGGCAATGCATTTAAGAACTTTAGTGTCATTTTTATCAAAATAGTTTGGTTCTCTACTGGTAATGCTATTAAAACCTCTGAAACTTCTGTGTGATTTTTTTTTTTAAACTTGAGATCAGTATCATCTTCAAGAGAAGTCTACCTGGAGCTGATACCTTTTTGTGCTGTACTTTAAGCCCTGCTGTGGCTCCCAGGTATTTTTCCATTTTTTTGTGTACCCTCCTGAAATCTTGAGCATTCTCAGTGTCTCTGGAGTGAGGGAAGAGATACTTTGAGGGACACACCAAGTGCTGCTGTTTTCCCAGGAATGAGAAGTGATGGCTTGCAGCCTGACCTCATGTTCTCCAATTGCAGTTCTAACAAGCTTTTCCTCTGAACCCTGCATCTGTTTTTTGGGATAGTTTATATTCATCAGAGCTTACAATTATAAGGGGAACAGAGTAAAAGAAGGGAAACTTTGAAGACCATCCTTCGTCTTTCACGATGTCTGTGCAGACATGGAAATAACAAAAGGGCATTTTATAAAAGTGAGCTGACACTTGGATGTTTGTTTAATAGAGTCGTGATAGTCTATTTCCTTTTGATCAATATAATAGTTGTAATTAGTTTTACTGTTTCTAAGCTTTTGAACTGCAGAGTTCAAACAGCTTGTTAGTGTGAGGGACTCTGGAGAGCTTTAAAAAGTCTTCCGTTTTGCATATATTGCATGTACACAGGCCTAATGATAGCAGCTGTGGCTGAGGTTTCTTATCCTGTGCCCCAACTCTCAAACTAGTATTTTGAAAAGCTCAGAGAGGTCTCTGGAGTATAACTGCCTGCACAGCTCAGAGCTCTGCTGCCTAAAGAGGATAAATGCTTTGAAGTCTGTACTTATCGTGAATGCCATTTTACATATTGCTCAAGATCACTGAGGTAGTATCCTACAGGGAATAATGGCAGTATTTTTATAAGCAAATACCCGTTTTTTTAATCCCCTTCAGATGAGTTCAAGGGTGCCAAGGAGACAATTTCTGCTATTCTGGTCCTTCTTGAGTTTGGTGTAAGCTTTGTTTTGAGGAAAGCACCTTGTGGTCATGTGAAGGAAGGAAGAAGCAGCATCTACTGACTGCACAAGTGGTGACAAAGGACAGTATAAACTGTCACTGTGTTTGGGCCAGGACATGGGTGGTGTGAGGTGGCCCCTGGGCTGGAGGAGACCTCAGCTGTGGCTCTGTCCTGCCTTGGGACTTCCCAGGAGGTTCTGGGAGGGGGCCAGGAGGCAAAAAGGGGCAGTTCTGTAGGCAGTAAAGGAGTACCTACAGCACTGCAGCATGTGGTGCCCAGACCCTTCTCTTCTCCAGGCTGAACAACCCCCACCTCTCTCGAACTGTCTCCACAACAGAGGTAGTGCAGATGGTCTTCATGATTCCACTGTTTCTGATAGTGGCTGCAAAAAGTAACTCAAATGATGGAAATTTGGACATATTTGCCCATAAATAATGTTACTGCATGGAATTAAATATTTATTCCTCTGAAGTCTCACCATTAGTATAAGCAGATAGTGTTGCCTGGGAATGTAATACCTTTTGAGACAGTGTCGTTCTAAAATGAATCTCTAATATAGAGATGGTTGTGATGATTTGCAAAAAGAAGGCAAATTGTGTAGGTGTGTATGACTTGAAATGAGCCCTCAGCTTTAAGTATGAGTAGTCCAGTGGCTTTGAAATTATTCAGATATTTGAAGAAGTCTGCTAAAAATATCTGTAATGGCTCCTCCCTCCTCAACCCCAAATATTTGGTGTTGTAATAATGACCCTCCTAACTGCTCCCTTTTAACATCAAGAGAAGATAAAAAGTCCATTTTCAAGACAAATGTTGTATTTTACAGTGTAATTTATCACACAGTGATGAATCATTTTATGTGTTATATTTATCCATTAAATATATGTGGGCAAACTGAAATGTGTACTTGTAATTACTCCTCAGTTACTGTATTGAGCTTCGTAGATGCTTCCCCGGGTCAGTGAGTAATGTTTTTAGGGAGGTTTGTTCATCTTGCCTTTAATAAAAAACACCACAAAAAATTCTCTTTTTCCTTATAGGACTCCAGAAGGTTTGAAGTTACAAGAAGAAAAGGTAGGAAAACCAGTTTTCTTTCAGTGTGTGTGTTGGTGTTGAGTATTCTTGCAGTAACTTTTTAAAACAAGCATGAGTTCACACACTTGAAAGGTTGTGCTGCTGTGGGATTTCCAACAGTCTGTGCCTGGTGCTTGTCTGACAGTTCTTAGTGTTGCAAGTTGTAGATTTTTTTTTTTTTAATGAAAAGCTGCTCTTCTAGCACAGAACTGCATGATGGTATTGGGTGTGCAAGTCAAGGTTTGGGTGCTGGCAGGGCATCTAAATGACTTTAAGCTGAAGGAAGATAATTTTGATTAGATATTAGGAAGAAATTCTTCCCTGTGAGGGCAGTGGGGCGCTGGCACAGGTTGCCCAGAGAAGCTGTGGCTGCCCCATCCCTGGACGTGTCGAACGCCAGAGTGGACAGGGCTTGGAGCAACCCGGGATAATGGAAGGCCTGGCAGGGAGTTGGAACTGGATGAATTTTAATGTCCTTTCCAACCCAAACCATTCTGTGATAAACTCTAAACCTGGAGAATTTCAGGGAGAAAAAGGTGCAGACAAGGCTTTCCATGCATCAGCACAGCACAGATCCACCCAAAGGTGCATTGATGCTCCGAGCTCAGATCCTGCTCCTGGGAACTCTGCTGCCTCAGTAACTAATTGGCTCCTGCCAGGAGTGGCTCTTTGATGGCTTCCGGCAGCTGGGGGAGAATCAGCCATCAAAGAGCTCATTCTGGTTATCATTAATTTTGATTTTGTTCAGCAGATTTTTCTGGATCAGGCAGTTGCTTTCCTCATCTGTCTTGGTAGAAGGTAAAGCAGGTGGCACTCTCCTGTTCCCTTCCAGCAGCTTCTTGAATTGCTGCAGAGATCCTTTATGTTGGGAAGAGGTTGTAACTACCAATGTTTTACTGCATAAGCAAAGAAGGTCAGGTCCAGGGGTAACTTGTCATTTGGAAAATTGTCTCCTATTTTTTTTTTGTGGTTGTGTTTTTGTGGTTTTTTTCTTCTGTGACGCTGAGGCAGCAGAGAGGCTTGAATTAATTAAAAATACAGCTATTGTTATAGGTGAAATCTGTTCAGTTTAGATGTCCAGTGCATGTGTGTGTTTGATCAAACTTCTGCCACTCTTCACGAAGAAATCCAGTTCTATTGTACTTCCCTCAGTCTCAAACTGAGGAGGGCTCTTGGGTGGGTCAAGGCTGCTTTGAGATGCAGAAAAGCATCTTGGTATTGTGGATGTGGACACATTTCGGTCGTGCTCTGGCTGTAGTTTGTGATGCAGCTCATTATAGGCATGGAGACTGAATCCAGTCTTGTGGATGTACCTCTAGTCCTGCTTCAGATATCAGTTCTATTGCCAAAGTTTCCTTCCCAGTTAAAGTAACCAACACATATGAGAACTTAAAAAATAGCAATTTTTGAAATCAGGATTGAGTTTACAGATCATGTGGGTACTTGGAGAATGTTACTTCAGAGCAATAACTGGATTTGGAGATCAGTGCCTCAAGACACCAAATTTCCAGGCTAACTGAGGCTGATTTCTCGTTGTGTTCAGAGGATGATTAAGACTTTTGAGGGGTAAAACCATATTTTTTTTCAGAAGTGAATTCAATATAATGGACTTCTCTGTTAGAAGTTTCTTAGACCCATGGCTGGAGTGAAGGGGATGGTAACTGAAGGAGTTAAGATGTATAGATAAATTTGGCTTATGCCCAGCAAGGCAATATGTGATTTATCAAGTCTGCCTTGAAGAACTGCAAACTGCTCAGAATTCAAGAAAATGCTAACAAACGTAGTAAATACCTCTTGATCACAAAAGCCTGTGGATTTGCAGAGCTAGCTCGGGATTTTCAGCAGTGTTTAAGTATCTTCCACTCTGAAATTATTCCTCAATAGTGCCTATAAAATGATTCAACTAAAGGCTCCTTCAGAAATCTCTTCAGTATTAAAATGTGCACAGAGCAGATACCATTTGGTGCCAGGAAAAAAAATAACAGGAGGGTCAGAATGTTTATTATGCACACAAAAGGATTTTTAATAAATTTTGTGATATGATATGAAATGAAATGACTTTAAGATTTGGGCCTTTTTCCCCCTAAAAATGGTAATTTTTGCAGATAATGGTTTTTACCAGAGGAAGTGAGATGATTGGAAGAGATTAGGGGTTGGGGGTTTATCCTTGTTCTGTTCCCTTGGTGGAAATTTTGGCTTTCTTTTTAAAAGCTTAAAAACTAAAAAATATCACATAGAGACACTCACAAATGTGAGAGCTCAGCAGACTTACTCTATATCTGCTTTCCTTATCCCAGGCTCATGGATGATCCAAGATGATTAAAAAAAGAGCTTTTGGTGAAAGGAGGGGCAATCCTGGTTTAGACTTTTCAGAATTTTTCTGTATTTTGGGACAAAAGGTTTGAATCCTTTAGATTTAAAGCAGATACTTTTCTTTCAAAGGAAACAAAGCCTTGATTGTTGTTGAGCATGAAAACACTTTTTTGCTTTTTTAGTTGTGGCTGAGTGTAGTTAAACTGGGAGGCATTTGGCTTCCAAAGTGTCAGGATTACATATGCTGGAGAAATTTTGAAACTGCTCCAAAGCCCATTACAGTCAATGAATGGTTTTTCCTTTGACCTCTGTGGCATGAGATCAGCAGTAATTACATGATCTTTTAATTGCTGTGGTATGGAGGAGAGATGCTTCCCTGGCTGCAGCTGACAGCCATCTCTCAGTGATGTTTGGAGACTGATTTTCTTCTCAATTGAAATGGAAATGGCTGCAGAACTGCTTTGTTCCTAGAATGCCTAACTGATGTGCAAATATTACCCTTTTTGATGAAAAATAATTTTTTAATCAAAAAAGCCCTCAATCTTGGATTTGATTAGAAGCTGCAGGAATACTTTCCTAAATTCACTTGAAATTTGGCTCTAAGTCAGTCACACGTGACCCACTGTGGTATCCATCTATATTATGCTCATGCAAGGGAAATGAGAATATGGAGTAGGGTGCCAGGTTTTGTGTTGTGCTTTGAAAACAAACAAAAAAACTCCCAACCAGACAAAAAACCTCAAAACACAAACTCAAGAAACCCCAGCATGTGATAAACAAGGACAGGATTTGAATACCATCCCTCTATATTGCTCTGTTGAACTGAAATCATGGCGCAAGTTTAGGCAGGCAGATCTTCTTTGACTAACTGAATCTTTTCTCTTTTCCCATTTTTATGTTAATTTCTCATAATTTTTCCTGCCCTTAGTGTACAGGAAAGGGGAGCAGAGCCAAAAGGTGAATAACCTGCACCCTCTTATCAGCTGTCCAGGGCAGTGTAATACTGCAGGAGAGCAGATGGGGAACCACAAAACAGTAGTAGGGAGCTGGGAAAAGCAGCAGTTTGTGCAGATCATGCAGACACAGCAGGCATCTAGTGAAAAGGGTGAAAAGGATGAAGTGTCAGAATGGTTGGGGTTGGAAGGAGTCTTAAAGCCCATCCCATTCCACCCCCTGTAATGGGCAGGAACACTTTCCACTATCCCAGGTTGCTCCAAGCCCCATCCAGCGTGGCCTTGAACACTTCCAGGGATGGGGCAACCACAACTTCTCTGGACAACAAGTGCCAGTGTCTCACCACCCTCACAGGGGAGAATTTCTTCCCAAAATCTACATAATCTGAGGAGAAAACCCTGTGCAGGAAACTGGGAGACTGAAGGGTGTGTGTTAGATTGGAAGAAACACAGGACCACGCTTATAAAGAGCACCTGCAGACGTAAGGCTGGGCAGTGGCAGGGTTTAATTTTAACGATTGGTGACTTTTCCCTGTGTAATGAGTGTATGTGAATGCCTAATACTTACCTGTTGCTGTAAATTCCACCGTACAACTTATAGACACAAATGTATGGGGCTTTTATATATATCAAGTTCCCCATGTCTGGCAGAACAGAGCCTCCAGAGGTCTCCCCAATTATTTTAATGGCAAGAACACAGGAACTAATTCTGCAACTTTTGGAGCTCATAAATGTTCCCATTTCTGTTGGCACTGTGGGGCAGAAGGATGCTGAGTTCTAGAACAAATTGTCTGCTGAGTAGAGCTATGCCCAAGCATATGTATAGTCACATTAAGCATAAAGAGCCAGGTCTTCAGCACACAGAAATAAGCAAAGCTCTGCTAAATTAATGGACCACCTTTGCTTTTTCCTAGCTGAGAATGTAACCCAAGCACTTAAAACTTTTAATTTGTTTTTATGTTGTTCACAATCATCTGTTCAACAAATTAGTGTCAAAAAATGCTTTTGAAACCATTCAGCCAAGAAATGTTCAAGCAAATTGCTTCTGCTCTGACCATATAATCTTATTAAATGAGATGCAACTCTAGATTTATTCAGACAGATGACATCACACTGCCATAAAGATACGAACTTTTAAGTATCTGATTTGAATTAAAACTTCTTTGAATAGACACTTCTCTGAAGTTTTTATAAGCTCTGTGTTGTGGATGTCCTGTTTGTATTTGTATATATTTATTACAGGTACACAATCCTCATTGTTACACTGTGATTCCTAATCACAGTGCACAGCAACAGAATGTAGTACACCCTGAGCTTTCCCAAGTTGCCAGAGTTTTACTGAAAAATCTCTTGATCAATTAGCAGTGGTAAAGGATCCAGCCAACAGCTTAAGAAATATTTCATTATTCTACACTTGACATCAATTTTTATGTACTACATGAAAAACTGGCTCATGTTTATAAAACAGTAATGCCCTTCAGAAATTCTATTTACTTTGTCCTTTCTTTTTGCCCGCTTTCAAATTTTTGCCTCTCCATGGAAGATGGCAGGCACTCCAAAATTCACAGGAATCATAAGTTGCTCTCCTGAAATCTTTCAGGAACACAAAGTGGTCAACTGTAATTACTTTTGTAGTAAATCACCTATTAATTTCCCATTATGTTGGTTTTTCCTATTACTGGAGTCTGAAAAATCTGTGGATTTTTCTTTATGACTTGGTCAAAAACCCACCAAAAATCAGTAGCCATGCCTGTGTTGCTCTTTAGAAGCAACTTTACTCCCAGGATCTTGGTTGTCTGGCTATCCCAGTTACATCCAGATGATATGATAAATAAGTAAATATTTATATGTATATGCTCTGTAGAGTTGGATGTTCAGAAACACAGCGGCTGTATTTCAGGACATTCCTCCAAAGTCTGAAGGGACAGCTTGTACATTAAAAATACCTTTTTTGTTGAATCACAAGTTGGAGTATTTTCTATGTTTGTTATACTGATTTTGACAATTACTCGGTCTTTGCTTTGAACAAAGTTTTTTGTCTCTATCTCAGTGGCTTTATTTTCATAGCAAGTTTTATTATCTCTGGCTTTGCCATTCACTGACAACATATGCTTTGGAATCTGTTACCTAGGGAAGGATATTTGGGTCAAAATATTAATCTGATGTTTAGTGCCTGTGTTTCTAAGCTTATGAAACCACAGTTTCTCAGCTTTTTTTATATTTCATCCCACTTGAACAGCCTAGCCCTAGTTGGGAAGGGGCAAAGTTGTTTGCACCTACACATCTATCAGCAGTGGTGTTTAATTATAACTTGGCATATTTTGTGGTTTTGAGTGGCAGAAGTTAAAAGAGAGAGTAAAACCGTGTGGAGGGGGAAGAACCTCAAATAATCAACACATTAGCCAGCATTAGGCACAGTAGTAAATTAAACAGGAATGTGAATGCTCCTGGAGAGTCTTACTGTTGCTGTTGGTGTTGCACACGTGTCTGGGACGAGGAGCAGAGAATTGCAGCTTAGCCAGGGAGTCTTTGAGCAGCTCCTGAACCAAACAGGGCAAGTCCTGATGGTCACAGCTGACAAATGACTGTTCATGGAGGTGGATTACTTCTGAAAATGTGAATGCAGCCGTGGTTTAGCGCAGCTTTGCCATAGGCATAGCAAACTCCTTGCGCACCCAGCTCTCTGACTGGTGGAAACAGAGTGGTTTTGCAGAATTAAGATTTTTGTAAATGGATCCATCAGTTTCTGTAGTTGAGTACTTTGGGGTAGGAGGAGGAATGAATTCTCTTCACGGCAAAATGGGCCATTTACTTGTTTAGTAAGTAAATATAATAGAGTGTGGCTTTGCTAGAGCAGCAGATTGACGGACCTGAAGGAGCTGAAGTGAAAACTTCTTGAGTGGCAGGAAATTAGGAAACTGTTTCCCAGCAGCAGGTCGGTTCAAGGAGCTTGTATGCAAGCTTAGGAAGTGGACAGACTTCAGTTCCCAGTGTGGGAAGAGGGAGAAGATGGAGATGAGCCAGAAACCTATGAGACCTTGTGAGGATTTACAGGAAGATACAAAATACCATATATATGTATTCCATACCACTATACATCATAAATAAGTATCCCCAGTGCAGAGTGCTGAAGTTGGATGTGCCTGAAGGCATTTCTCTTTTTCCATCTGATATCAGAACAAACTGTGCTGATTTGGCAGCTGAAAAAGCTGCTTGTGCTGTTGGCTTCTGTCATCCCTCGACTCCACAAGCTTCTCTACTTTTTCCATGTAAACAGTCTTTTGGAAGATGCTGCTTTGTCCTACAAACCTGTTTTGGCTGCATCTTCAGCCTCTCCAAAGCACTTTCCTCTAGCTTACCCAGAGATGTAAAGCAGGACTGGTTTGCACTGGTCTTCTAAGATAACCTGTCTTTAGGGATAAGAGAACATATTTTCAGATAAATGGGCTTTTCTTGACTTAAGTATCATTAGCAGCAGCCAGGTTGAAATACACAGTGAGGTTTGAAGACATGTTGGATGTGATTTTTTTTTTGTTATTTTCAGTGGTGCATTGTTCTTTCTATGAAATACTACTGTTGTGTCTGGCCACGTAACTCTGGTGAAATGCTGTTGTTACAGAGAGCATTGCATGATATGGAAGCCCCTCTTACATGGAGCAGATGTGTGATGCTTGCACATGATATTGAAAGGTGAGAATGCACTGTAAACCCAGAGTTTTCAGACCAGCTATATTATAAACATAAGAGTTGAATAAAAAAACTGGCAGCAGATGTTTCTGATAATGGCAATATAATGTAATATGCAAACACTCTCCAACAAACCCGTTTATCCAGCATGTCTTAGATAATAAAAAATTAGTAAACTCAGACTTTGAGACAAAAGACCCACAGTCCAGGATCACTTCTGAGTCCAGTCAGGTTTTTGAGTCATGATTTTTGAACATGCTACTAGTCTACTTAATATGCGTAAGAGCATGGTGTATTTTCAATTTCAGACTTAATAGGTTTGAACATGCCATTTCTTCCTGAACTGAGCTTTAACTATAAGGCAGAGGAATTAGGTTAATATTTTCAGAGCTTCAACTCACTGCTCAAATATGAGCTAGAAATAACAGAGGAATAACCCTCGTTGTGCTCTCTTAGTTCAGGTACTTACTCTCAGGTGGTCATGGCCTCGGCCTGTGGAAGATGGAGGTGTTGAGCCTGTTACTGGGTTAGCCCAGCCAGGGGTGGTGGTTTATGGCAGGGGGGGCTCTAAGGGGGCTCTGGTGGCCTCTCCTGGAGGTGACCAGGGCAGTGGCTGAGGCCATCAGTGATCCTTGCAGTGCTTAACTGTGGGGCTGTTATATTCTTCCACCACATCCTGCTCTAGCCAAACCCAGTGGGATCCCAGAATCCCAGAATGGTTTGGGTTGGAAGGGACTTTAAATGTCATCTCATTATAGCCCCCTACCATGGGTAGGGGCACCTTCCACTATCCCCGGTTGCTTCAAGCCATGTCCAAGCTGACCTTGAACACTTCCAGGGATGGGACAGCCACAGCTTCTCTGGGCAACCTGTGTCAGGGCCTCACTATCCTCTCAGGGAAGAATTTTTTCCTAATAGGATGTGAAGAATGAACTATTCAGGTGTTTGGTGCCATAGCCATGTCCCTGGCTGCTGCCATAGCAAGTACTCTGCTTAAATTAGTGGTTTTCAGGAGGCCTTGCTTTGTGTGTAAATGGTTCTTTTGGACTTTACATTTCTAAGCAAGATTTCATTTCAGTAATTAGCATGTGTCAGTATATTTTTTTTAATAAGAACTTAGGAGCCTGTGAAATGGTCCAGTTGTTCTTGTTGCTTGGGAAAGAAAAATCCGCTCTATGTAAGGTAATGTAATTACTTTTCTAAAGGAGTTTTTATTATGCATCTAACTGCACATTTACTGTACTTGATAGACCCAAATAAAACCAGAACAGAATAAATAAGCCATTTTGGTCCATTGGGTAAATAAAAGAGGTAAAGGATTTATAAATATGTATTTAGTCAGCAGAGCTGATTGGCCACTCCGCAACTGCTCCAGTGTCTCAGTAATTCAAGTTTAATAGCCTTCCATAAATATTTCCTTGTTTGTCATGGGACAGGAGTTATTTATCCATGCCATGCCACTTACTTGTGTTCGATGAGAACTTTTGAAGAATATTAGACAAGTTTGTTGTTTTGCATATAACATAATGGGCACTGTGTGTTTATGAAGTAGTGTGAGAGTGATCCTCATATTTTGTCCCCATCTCTTCCTCATTATCCTTGCCTCTCCCTCATAAGTGCTATGTCTTTTTGTCATTCTTTTTACTCTTTCAGTTTTAGTGAGGTTAAGATGTGCCTTCTTTCTGCTGGACTTCTAAGTTCTATATGATAAAGTGTCTCCAATGATGTGACAGTCATTAGGGCTGAATATCAGCCCACATTCATTTTCTAACTGAATGTAAAACTATTTGACTCATTTCATATATCAGGAAACTCACCCAGTAACATGTTTTACCAGAATGAAACTAGCATATGTGAAAAGTGATTCTGGACCTATTGACTTCAAAGCTGGTTCCTCCCAAAGGCATAGTTGTATTTTGGCTTTTAAATTTGTTCATCACAGGGGACCACCTCTGTTATAAATATATCTGTTTCTGGGTTTTGTGTGCACAATAGTTATTGCAAAGGCCGAAATCCGTCTTGCGCAGCCAGCAGATAATAGCATCAAATTATGGTCTAGCTTGGAAAATAAAAAATACAAGAGAAAAAGTGTTGTATTTTCCATCTGCAGATTTGGAAATTTTTCAAAATGTCACTTCTTACAAGATTTCAATTCCATTTCTCATTGCAACTGCAAAGTAGGTGACAGTGGCATGCAGTGCCCCTGCTTCTAGTTGTTTTGCTTTTCCCATTGAAATTCTATCATGTGAATTGCCTATAATAGGATCTTTTTTCTTTACTTTTCATATCTGAATGCTTTAAAGAATAATTTTTCTCTCAGTTATTGGAGATAGGTCTTTTTATTATTCTGGTTTTTATTCCATAGAATTATTTCTTCTTTACCCATACTTTACCCATACCAAAAAACATAAGTTTTTCAAAAATTACTACTTTTCTCTAAATTTTATAGTAGTCATATTTAGGTTTGAGCTCCTATTGCTTGTTGAATACGGGAATTCATCAGCTGCTTTTAACAGAATCAACATTGTGGCAACCCTTACTCCCTGGGAAATAGAATCAGTGAAGTCAGAAATTGGAAGCAGCCCTATGCAGCTTTTCTGCTGTTATCAATGTGTCCAACTCTGCTGGCATGCGTGTCAGTGAGGGATGATCCATTGCCAGAGACATTTGTATGGGGAAACACCAGTTTGTGAAAAGAGAGGGTGGCTGTGATTCGAACAGATATCCCAGCCTGTCAGGTGCCTGTGTGTGCACCCCAAGATACTGATGGGATTTCCCTAGTGTGCAGGAGTTGGGGTCCAGGCTACATCTGAACACTGTGCAACGATGAAATAACTGTGTGACCCACAGAAAATTCTGAAAAATGAAGAAGTACATTCTCCTAACTCTGTCATAATACTTTAAGCAGTGACCCTCAGACAGGATGAGCCTGAGTGGGTCTGTCAGAGAGGGGCTCATGGTCTCGCTGCTCAAGGTGGCTGGACTAGTGTGCCTGTTCCTGATGCTGATTTTGGAACGAGCAGCTGGAGTCATAGGAAAGTTGGAGAGAAGTACAGGTTTTTACCTGGTTGTAAAGCCAAGTTGGGTTTTGCCATCGTGATGGTGAACTGGCCAGCCAGGGCTGCAGTGTGTGTGCTAGATATAGGACTGTAACAGCTTCCAGTGGGCTGGGGGTCTCAAAACCCGTAAGGAGCTACTCCTTGCTGTAAGGCAGAGCATGTGGATTAAGTCAAAGCCCTTACTAGTACATTAAGTTATCCTGAAAGCCCTGACTGCTCCTCGGTACTACAAGGTGTCCCAATTAGAGCCAAGTCTTCACATAAAGGTAGCAGTAAAGGAGAAGAGATAGCAGAAAGACTCTCTTTTCCTTTTAGATATATAATAAATGCTTCCAATATAGGAGGTTGGCATTTTGATGACACCTCTAAGTATATTCCAAACAGGTCAGCTGGATTAGAGACAGTACTAAGTGATCATTTTTCGTGAGTCACAGTTTGTATTATCACTGGATCATCCTAACATGTCCTGGGAAGTGTGGAGGTGCTGGTGAAATAATTGGGCTCTGAGTGAACTTCAAAAAGATTTCTGTTTGACTGTGAGACAGTGCTGAGAATGACTCTTTCACTCGTTCACCTGATATAAATAACATCACCAGAACAAGTCTTGCCTGATCTGTGTGTCAGGCATTGCAATTCCCTCTTCAAAGGAAGTGTGTTCATCAGGCCTTGTTTATCACATCTGAGCTGTGTTCCCTCTGATTAGATGATCCCATCATCATTCAGACATCTTTAACTGAGCACCCTCTAGTATTCTAAAACAGAAATAATAATTACAGCCCTCTGTCTTTCCTTTCACCCCTCTGCCTTTCCAGCAGGCAGAAGCTCTAATGTGATTATTTCTCAGGATGCTGTTTGTTCACTGGAGAGTGAGAGGCTGTTCTTGCCGGCAGAACAGCGCTGCTGGCCTCGCTGAACACCTCTGCACAAACATGGATTTCTTCTCTGTTTGGGAAACCTGTGGGATTATTTTCAGTTGCAAATGTCACAACAATTAATATTTGGAATTACATAACTGGAACACATTTTATTGTACTTATTTAACAACAGGAACATGATGAAAATCATTAAAAGTATTATTATTTTCCTTTGCACCGAGGAGCTAATTTTGACTCAGTCCTCTAGTGGTGGAGTTTCCATTTCACTTTCTTGATTTTGTAGCAATAATTTTCAGACTTTCCTTAAACCAAACCTGTTGTTTGTTCTTTCAGTCTATTCCCAGGGGACAAGAGGCTTTCTGTCAAAACAGCAGAACAATTCCTTTCAGGAAGCTAACGGGAAGCAGGGAGGAGCGAGGAGGGGCACATGGCTCGGTGCGTGCGTGACCCCGTTGCTGATGTGCTGATCAGCACGCGGCTGGTGTGAGCAGGACTCTCCAGAGAGCCAGCTCCAGTGGGAGAGCCATTAATATCCAGCCGTCCTGTCAGTGGGAGCTAAGCATAGTGCACTTATTTAATTTAGACATTAAATCTCTTTCTTACCACAAACAAACACTCCTTTGCTGGCTTAAAATTCTCCGTGGCAGCTGTGCAGATGGAGCTTTTGTCTGCAAGTCTGCTCTTTTGGGAAGGACTTGGAGAGGGAGGTGATCACAGAAATATGGAATTGTTAAGGTTGGAAAAAGCCTCCAGGATCATTGAATCCAGGCATTAACCCAGCACTGCCATGTTTCTGGAAGCTCTCCCAAGCCCTGTGCTGACCCGTGCTGCCTAGTCACTGCAAGGCTGAGGGGTCTGCGTGTCTTTGGTGGCTTCAAGGGCTTTAGGTCATTAAGTAGTTAGATGTGTTTGGTCAAAACTGCTCTGTTGGGTTTGCAACTGAAATAAACAGGGAAAAACTCAACCCCAAACTAGATGTTTTTAGCTCACTTGCAAAATCCCATCTCCAACATGTAAACAGGCACCCTCTAGCATTACTTATAGGTAAAATCTATCTGAGCAAGAATAAGATAAGATGAGCTAATAATTATTAAAACTGGGATTTGTGCTGACTTAAATACAACAAAGTTGTTTGTTTGTTTTTTAACTTCCAGTAAGAATGGGTGAATTCAGATTTTGCCGCTTCATGAACAGAGATGAAGCTAAGCATTGCCTAGATCTGCAGTGAAACAAATTCCTCACTACTTGATGCTACACATGCTGCAGTAAAAATAAATGTTACTTCCTAGGAATACCACCTATGATAGTATTTCTTTTTAATTGCTGGAAAGATTGCTGGTATTACCCCTGTTTTCCTACAGGCAATGCCATATGACAAAAAGGTCTGAGGTTTCCAGGAACATACATGTGAGCTACAGGCAAAGTTTTCTAAAGCCAAAGGGCTGGGTTTTGTTTGACAAGATTCGTTTAGTCCTTGAGACAACACACAATCTTTTTTAAGGTCAGATAAAAATCTGTTTTCCCTGCTGGTTATCAGACACTAGCATATGAAGGTCATGGTTTGTAGGGAGAAGTATCTTTTACTAGGCCAACTGAGAGAGTAAGGGTTTTGGGAAGCTGTTGAGCACAGGAACTGTTCATGAGGTCTAGAACATTAATGGCAACTGTCAGATAGTGAATTCACTCCCTTTATACCTGAACAGAATTTGCTGGTTTAAAAGTTAGTGTAAACACAGTCTTTTTACTTGCTATCAGAATCTAATGATGTGTGTTTGCCATCTATTAGGATAAAAAATGACTTTGAGGTCTCCTGTTCTTATCTCCTTTGGGTGTTTTTTGGCAGTTTTTTATTTTTTTCGTCTTTCCTTTTTGAAGGAAAAAAGAAAGATAACTTTGGAGAGTGTTTCCTGTGATGCCAACTGACTGTAAGACTTAGATAAGAGTGTGATTTGGCAGCAAAAGCTTTGAGGGTACACTGTAATAGGGGGGGGTGACAGTGGAGTCTGAGATGGGCATATTTCCTTTTTACTTTATTTGCTTTCTAGCTTACAATTTAGATTTGGTATTTTGGAATTTTCTTGTTGGTGGTGATGTGGATGGGGCCACCCTGCTGTGAATGTCCCCTACAGTCCTGCTACAAGTTTGTTCTGTCCTCTTGAGAGTGGGGCCAAGGTTCCCATCTATATAGGGGTAATGTGTGCCATAAGGAGTGCTGCTGTCTTCATGCTGTCACATGAAATGGTTTAGATTGGATATTAGGAAAAATTTCTTCACTGAAAGAGTTGTCAAGCCCTGGCACAGGCTGCCCAGGGCAGTGGTGGAGCCCACATCCCTGGCGAGATTTAAAAGGCGTGTAGATGTGGCACTTGGGCACATGGTTAGTGATGGGTTTGGCAGTGCTGGATCAATGGTTGGACTCAATGATCTTAGAGATATTTTCCAACCTAAACATTTTTCTGTTGCTATGCTTCACGTGTGAATGACAGCACGTGGATTGCAGCTGAATTCCCAGTGTGTGGCACAATCTCTGCATTAGCTGTCTGGGGTATTATTTTGCCCAGAGCTAGACCTTATTTGGGAGCTAGGATGTTAGAAATTAAAATTCATGGAGCAGATAGTTAGACCAGATGATGTTTGTCAGGGTGTGATGCTGCATTCCCAGATCCCAGCTCTCTGCCTGTGGGTGCAGCCAGGCTGGCCAGGCTGCCAGCTGGCACCAAGAGGTGAGGGTTTTAGCTGCAATTCTCTACTTGTTTCTTGCACTGAGACCTCGGTCAGGATTTAGTAGGAATTAAGTCTGATAGAAGAAGTTAAAAAATAATGATCACTTCTTCAGTGATGCGTTTTTCCCCTCAAGATTTCCTTCTTCTGCATCCTCTGATAGGAAAAAACACATGAAAACAGGGTTCACTGGAGTGCAAACATCCCCAAAGCTGGTGTGATTTCAGCGATAAAATCAGCTGAAAACTAATTATCATAATATTTAACTTTCTAATACTATCACAACTGTTAATGTCCTCTAATTGGATAGTCACGACATGCCTTTTTCCTTACAGAGTGCTAGTGAATCATTTAGGTCTCACTGCCTGACAGTGGCAGTCTGTCATTGTTGCTGATCCACCTCTATTGACTCCGAGCTTTAAGTAATTAAAATTGTGTGCTTATATTAGGAAAAAAGGCAAGAAACTTCAGTAGCAGAATATCCCTCAACACTGGAGTGCAGCTTTTAGCATTTCCTTCTGTAATTGATGTCTCTTAGTTTGCAAGAAAGATGTGACCCTCTGAGTGAGATGGGCTGGTATTAGTGAGATTTGCAGTCCCACGGTTATTTGTGTAATTGCATAATTATTTGTCTGAAAAAGTGAAGGTTTTATACATGGTGAGAAGAATGCTCTCCTCTCTAGGTGGGACTAATGGTGGAGCATGTTTTTAGTGCATCACTTGGAGGAGGAAAATGCACAGGAAGGATCTTCTGTTACTGTTTCTTGCTGTTGTGTGTATTTTGTTTTTAAGGTTAGGAGCACAGCAAAGTGGCTGATCATTGAAGGCCATGAGCCAAGACCCCATCCCTGACATGTCATGTCCTACTAAAGCTTTTGAAGAAGCAAACCAAAATACCATGAACCTCTGCTGGTGCCTGAGAGGCTCCATCTGTTCTGGTACTCCCACTAGCAGAAGCAAAGAAGAAATTTTATGAGAGTGGTTAAAAATAGTCCTATTGATTCCTGGAGCTTAGTTAGTCTCAGTGATTTCTCTGTATGCAAACCTTGTTCAGTTGCTCTTTTCTGCCTTTGTTGTGATTTCAGTGAGGGAAGTGTAAAGGAAAGGTAATATCAATTGACCTAAGTACAAAAACTGTAAGTCGAAAAGCAGGCAGAGCTTTGGAAAGAGCAACAGGGAGATGCTGGCTCCTCTGGGATGCTGGTGCTCCAGTGCTTTGTCCTGTATCAGTCCTGCTTGTGCTTAGTGTATGGATTTACTGGGTTTGTATGTGTTAGTTCAGCAATAAGTTGCTTTACTTTGGCAAGTCAGGGTGTAACTGATAAACCTGTTGTTTGGTATTAGTGGGTTTGGACACCCTAAGATGTATCTTGACTATCATGAGTCTAATACCTATAGCTGAGTGACTTGGATGCAGTAATAACTTAACTCCTAGTCACACAATTTTGAAAATAACAGGAATTCTTTGTACATTTATGTTGACTATATGTACGTTCTCAGATGGATTTCAGCATTTTATATTGAATTTTATTGACTGTTGGGTTTTTACCCTAAAAGTCACTGTGTTATCTTAATCATAGCAAGTAACCTTTCTCATGTGTGAAATAGGGATAACACTTGGTAAACTTAGAAATGTTGCGTGGGGTGGTTGAAGTATTTTGGTCTCTTTAAAATAAAACTGTGTGCCTGTGTGCCAGCAATGTACTTTGCTTTCTGCCCAGGTTCAGTTGATGACACTTTGTGGATCAGTGACTGAGCCAGGTACAGAAAGCTGCTAAAATTACTGATAGGTTGGGGGCCACTGTGATAGTTGGGTCAGAACTTGCCCGGTATTGATGTGTGGGGTTTGAATATTCCTCAGCAGCATCCCTTGCAAGGTCTTCAGGACATCTCTCTCTTACTTAAGTTACTGAGACAGGAAGGGTGGACAGGCTGTCACTTAGACTGTTGCCTCCCACTGATGGATATGTAGAAGGAAAGGCACGTGGCAGGACCACAATTTGCCCATCAGAAGCCTGGAGTGGGAACCTCTGTGCTTGGTGAGGGCATCATCCGCTGTGCTTCTCTGGTCCTTTATCCAGTAGGGCTCTTTTCTGCAGCATAGTTCAGACTGAAGTATTTAAGCATACTGTCATTTGTTAAATATAAAATTAAATTGAGACATTACATCTTTTGGAACCTCATTGAAGTGTCTCTGGTTCCCACTGGGCTTATTCTGCAATACTGCATGATGTGCAGGTGGACAGAGAAAAGGAGTCTTCAAGTCTCTTAAAAAAGAACTTCAAAACTCTTCTCTGGAAGGAAACTTAATGGCTAAAAGAAAGTCGATGGGATCTCCCATGAAAACAGCAACAAAATGGAAGGGCTGCCAGGGACTCTGCTTACTGCAGGGAGGAAAACTAGGAGGGAGGTGCAGGAAGGTGAAGGGAGATCTCAATTTCTGTCCTATAACAATTAGAAAAGTGAGAGGGAAGAGTTGAGTGGAACAAAAGGGAGGCAAGTACTTGAGAAGGCAAAAGCCCTAGGTCTAGTCTGGTTTACCAACCTAAAACTTGATTGACTTAGTTATTCATGGACATGAGGCAGTGACTTCCAGGATGCTAGGAGATGGATTTGCTTTTTGCAAAAATTATTTGCCAAGCAGCTGCAGGTACTTACTGGTGCTTTCCAGTGCTTTTTCTATGGGCATATTTGGAGCCAGTGGTTTTCCTGTTGAAGAACTCAAAAGAATAAAGCTTGACATCCCTGGGTTCACTCTAAAGAGAAACACAGGGCATTTTAACATGGGATGCCATGACAGATGTTGGTGTTCTTTCAATGCTGAAAGCTTGCTATGTGCTCTGGTCCTCAGAGTATTGCTGGCCTCGATTCTGCATGGAAAACTGTCCTTCTGCCCCAAATTTCTCTGGAAGCCATGGCCTCCTTCCCATGACCCTGCAGCATTGCTGTGGACCAAGTCTGCTTGCTGAGCTGCCTTCACTCCCCTCAGCCCATGCTGCTCACTCTGTGTCTCTGCTGGCAGCAGTGGGAGTTCTGTTCTTGGCTGTGTTTGCAAATTTGGCCTTCAGCTGCTTGGTCTCCCGTTTTGTTGATGACTGGAGAGATCATACCGAACATGCAGAGGGATGTGGCTGTGTGCAGTGAATAACGATGAAATGCCTGGTTTGTGTTACTGCTTGAGCATGGTTTGAAAGAGAATCTTTGTGGTGTTTGTGTTCAGAGCCTCTCTTGAAGCAAGGGCAAGCTTAAAGGGAAAGAAAAGTGACAAAATTTCACATCCCAGCCACCACTTCCAGGAGCAGCACCCCTCTGTCTGTCAGACATCACTGTGCCCCTTCCAGCAACCCTCCCTACCTTTAACAAGTAGCACTAAGGATGCTGGAGGTGAATTATCTTTAGAGGAGAACTCCACTGTCAGAGTGGGTATGACTTCTCTGTTTAGCTGTGCTGAATTATTTTGGATAGATGTTTCTGTGGTATGGACCAGCCTCCAGTGACTCTGTAATACAGAGCTCTGCAAAACAGCTTCGTAGAGCTCTCTCTCTGGGGAAGGAAGTGCTTTCCATTGAGAAGGGGATGAGATTGCAAGGGCTGCACTTACCTCCCTTGAAAACAAATAAACATTTCAGCAGTGTGAGGTAACTAAGTGTTATCCTGGTATTTTGTAACAGCTTTCTTTGAATAGAGGGAGGCTTTGTTAATACTGTAGTACTGGAGCAATACTCTGCAGGTGACATTTTCAAAATCTCTTCAGCTTTGTATTTCATTATTTAAACAGATCTTACTTATCCCTAAAGGTTTTGCTTTAGTAAAGGAAAAGCAGATGTGTGTACATGTGATCCAGAGTCATGAAAGAATATGGGTATGCACACTTGCTTTTTTCTTACAAAGAGGAGATTCATACAGAGAAAAAGGTCTTTATTTCATGGCAATTTGTGATCTTCCATTCAGTTAAATCAAGCGACCCCAAATCCTGGGAGTGCAGGAACCAGGGATCAGGAGCCTATGCATGCACTTAGTGTAAATGCAGTAATGCTTGAACCAGGAAGGCATGGCAGCAACCCACCAGCTCATCCCGTTTTCAGTACTGACTGTCCTGGATTTTGCTCCTGGTTGCTTACCTGTAGGAGGTGAGAGAAGATTGAAGCCTTTACAGATTTGTCCATGGTCATGGGGAACACAGGAAAGGGCACAGGATGGCATCAGCAGGAACAGATCATGAGCACAGTGCTTCATCTAGAGCTAATGAAGATTTTACCACAAATAACTCATCCTGCTCTGTCCTTCTTATCTCTCCCTCAGCCTTGCAAAATATATTTCACGTATACATTGCCTCCCTGCTTGAGCCAGTTATCTGCCTCTCAGCAGCTACTTATTCTTCCAAAGTATTCTATTACTGCTTGGAGTTGATTTTTTTATATATACAATAATTTTGCTCTTGTGCTGCTTGTGTGTGGATGCAAAACTGCCTTATCTCCCTGCACTCCATCTTGCTGCAGTATTGATGTTGCTATACATGGTGGTAAAATTAATTAAATTATGTTCTCTATTTATGTACTAGTTTATTACTTTAATTATTTATTGCTACTGCAGCTAATTTGATTTAGGCAATATTTAGTTCTGTTTCAGTAACTTTCCATTTTAAAAACAAACTGCTGGTTTGAATTCATTGGCAATAGGAACGTGATATTGATTTGTTTAGCTTCAAACTGTGTGATGAGGAGAGTGGCTGTGTGCCATGCTAAGCCTTCAGCCCAGAATGTTAACAGCAAGCTGCAGTTATTTTTCTGGGAATATTTCTTTGGAAAGCATATGAAGACTTGCAGGTGTGTAAGGAATGTCAAAGCCCTTCAACTATTTCTGTGGCTTGAGCTTATCTTTATAAAAAAGAATAAAGTAAAGAATGTAGAATTGAATAACTGCAATACATCTCCCACTTTTGTACCTCCATCACAGTGTTCAGACATGCCCTTTACTTCAGTTTTTTGTTGGGAATTGGTAATATCACCTGTAGTGGTGGCATTCAGTCTGCTTGTATGTGTACCTCTTCAGTTCTGCTCTCCAATTTGAAGAGCTTAATTCAAAACCTATTAAAATCAATCATAAGGCTTCCTTTTTCACTTTATTTCATGCCACAGCTCCAGTGACTCCATGGCTTTTCTCTGTGTTGCCACTTTCTGCTGACTTTTCATGATTTAAAGATGAAGAGGTTAAACAGCTTCTCTTCTACCATCTCCAATTACCTGTGATAAAGCTCAAGGGCTACACTTGAGAGCAGAAAACAAAGGTCTTGTTTGTAAATTAGAGTTCAAGGTCGATTTGCAGAGTGTTCTTGGGGGAGTGATCCTGCTTTTCCATTCATCCCATAGTGACAGGGAAAACAGGCTCAGCTCAAAGGTACAAAGTGAATTTATTA
>VWPU01021432.1:0-124168 GCA_013398955.1 Callaeas wilsoni
AACCACACTGTGCCAAACCAATACACGTGTTTATATCATGGAAGTTTCCAGTGTCAACAGAGTATGCAATTGAAGGCAGCACTTCAAGCAACAAATAATGATGTTTAACTTAGTGATTAAAAATGGAAATGTTACTATTGAGAATCCATTCTTATGAAATTTTCTGATGTTTGTTGATAGTTCAATATGTTGTGGGCCCTCCCATATTAATCAAATTTTCTTTGTTCATATTTTGTTGTTGTAGGCTTTGGCTCCAAATTCAGCCTACGTATTCATCTAAGATTTGGAAGACATTTCTGTAGAATGTAGTATATTGACAGAGACACAAATAAGTCAACTTGTAATTTAAAAAGGCCTTTTTGCCATTCCTGAGCTGAGCGGGCAAGAAAATAAATCAAAGTGAACTTGTACTGTCAGGCTAGAAAACAGTTTTAGGATTTTTTGAAAACTAACGAAGTGTATCTCCAGGGTAAATAGACTACTGTGGAATCTGTTGTCCAGAAACAGTTTCATATTATTATGCATTTTAACCTTTCTTTGCAAGTCGGGAACCTGTGGTATGCAGTGAAGACACCTACCATGAGTATAAATATATTTTGTATAGTATTTGCCATAGAAACAATGTTGAAAATACTGCATAAAATGAAATTGTAAGGATATTAGCACTAAGCAAAAAGAATAGGCAAGTTGTTTACAGTAGATGAAAAGAAATTATTTATTGCATAAAGAAAAATTGCTGTTTTCAAAGGACAGTTGAAGTACCTGCATATAATTGAGCTGCCTTTGAATTTACTCAGTAATATCTCCCTGACATGGTCAGTTGTTACTCTTACCATGCAAGTAGTCATCCTTTTATATTTTAGGAGTGTTTAGGCAACAAAACCCCACATTTTTATCCGGTCCTTCATCTTTATTCAGTTCTTTATCTATTCAGCACACAGCATTACTAATAAGTAGTAATAACTTCTACGTTGAGTTCTGTCAAACCTCCAAGCCCCACATACAATCTTGTATGGCTGTTGCCATTCACTGCAGGGGTACGATGAGTAGCTCTGGTGTGGGCACCCCACTCCCAGAACTGGAAGGGTGTGTGCAAAGACCCTTATCTCCATGAGGTCAGGTTGGGTTCTGACACCATGGCTGCAGGCAGCACAAGTGGCAGCACCGTCCTTGGAAAGAGTCAAGGAAGAAGCAGCAGCAACCCAAACAGGGGCATGACGAAGAGGCAGAGACAGCTGCAGCAGCAGCTGCTGCCTGGCAAGAGTGTGAGGGGGAGGGAACAGCAGGAACGGCAGTAGGTGCAGGATGGGATGAAGGGAGGAAAAAGGCCTCAGCTGAAGCCCTAAACTGGAGACATTGAGAAGTTATGGCAGCAGAAGCCTTCCTGGCTTTTGCCAGTTCTCCATCCCAGCTGCCTTCTGCTGCGACCAAGGCTGCTGCATGGCCTGTGAATGGTTTCTTTGGGTCAGTGCACCATGGCTGGGAGAGCCCTGGTGTAGCGCCTGTATGTGGGCAAGTGGTGACTTGTATTGCCTTGTCAAATGGAGGCATCTTCATTAGCTCAGAGGTGCATCCCCTGGGCAATGTCATCATCAGGAACTGAAGTATCTGTGCTTCCCCAGATAGGCTGCAGGTGATGAGGACATTTTCAGGATTGCAGTTTCTGACTCGGGTTCCCAGAGTGTGGTTTGTCTTGTTTAGTTGTGTCCCACTTAGAGACAGCATGTGATAAGGAATCCCACACCTCATTTCTGCCTGAAACTCTACTCTCTGAAAGGCAAGTATTGCAGTGTTGGTCATGGAAACACAAAGCTTCTGCGTGCTGAAGCCCTTTCTGTTGAAACAGACCTTAAGAAGTTTCTCTGTGGTAACACAAGTCTTCTGTGTGAGTCAGAAATCAGAAATTTCATAATAAAAAAAAGGGGAGGGTTGTTGATTTTTTTTTTCTTAAACTACTGTAATTCTTAATATGCTGGTTTGTCCAGGACTCATGAAAACTTAAGAGTCCTTTCCCTTTTAAATAAGTTGAACACTATTGAAAGTTTATCTGCTGTCCTCTTCAGTGAGCAGCAATAGACAAAAGAAGTATTGTCCTCCCATGAGACACAACCAGGCAGGGTAGCACCGACTTACTGATTGAGGAGGAGGAGGACTGTGGGTGGGGTAGTGTCCTGTGTTTTTCTCAGGGTTACGAGGTTTTACTGCAGATACTCATTACCAATAATCTGTCATAAAGTTGTAATTAATAGCTGTTGTGCCCGTAATGTAACCTGAAGGAGTCACTTTAGATATTTGAGAAAACAATGAAAAATATTGATGGCTGTTCTGGGTAAATCAGTGACTCAGTAGAAAACATTTTGTTGATTTTTGTATTTGGTAGGTAGTCAGGGGATACTGCAGTCACCCCACAGTTGGCCTACTTGCCAGCTGGCATTACAAGTGGATCAGCATAATTAATTTCAAAATCAGTCAGCAGATTATACTGGGCAACATTTGCTTCTGAAAAAAACATTAAATAATAGAAATCTTTGGTCCACCTCAAGCCTCTCCCTTTCCTTATCTCATCAACTTTACAGATTTCTTTATTTTGTATCTAATATCCCCTGGCAGTGATGATATTGTGCCTGCTGCATTAACAGATGCTGATGAGTGCAATAGTTTGTTGAAAGCTGAACACAAAATCTCATTCTGAGCTGGTGGTAGAGGCCCAGTCTTGCAGCTGTAGGAGAAGAAAGATTCATGATTTATAGAAGAATAAAGCACTGGCACATTGCAGACACCAGAAACAGTAGTGTAATTCACAGCAGAATTGTGATGGTGACAAGTGACATGTTTTTCAGACTGTCATTTGCCCTCATGTATTGTTTATTTGCATTGTGGTTTAGGAGATTCATGTTTTGTATACTATTGCATGCATCTAGAATATTGGCCTGTGTACTTCTCCATGTCTCAGTAATTCAGCCTGCTTGACAAAGAAGCCATGCAGGTGAATGGATGTTCACACATGGTTCCTCTTTCTGAGCTGGGCAGTTCTCCTTGGCTTTACCAGTTACTCTGAGAATATGACCTGAAAATTTGATTCCATTCCTGAAATACCTTTTAAAATTTCTTAGCAATAATTTTCCCCACAGTTGTCTTCCTTAAAAATGAACTGTGTGGTCTTTGATTCTTCTAAGATCACCTTTCTTTCAGTATGCCCTGCATGATGCATTATATCTATGGACATGTTTGTATTGCCTGGTAGTTTTATAACAAGAAGGTACATCATGTAACTAAATAGAGCTCCTTGGTTATTTATGTATTAGAAGAAATAGTAGGTGCTTTTTAAGATGTTGAAAGAATTTATCATCAGCGTGAGCACCAGCTCAGATGTAATGAATGGCCAATTGTTCTCTTTTGTGAAAAGACACCAAAATCACTCAAGACACTCTGTCAGTATTGGCTGATACATATGCAACAATTATCCTGGTATCTCCAGGATCAGATCAGGAGGCACATTATGTGACTAAGAAATCTAACAGAAAAATAATAGGAGAGTATGATAGTATTGATCTTAAGTAATACATATTTTATGTATTTTCTTTCAGGAGAAGCCACTGACCAAATCCCTGCAACGAGGAGAAGATCCCCAGTTTGATCAAGTAAGACACTTGAAGTTACATTATTTACATTCCTCAGGCTAAAAGAGGAGAGCATTGGAAGGCATGTTAGTGTCCTTATACTGTTGTTGCATACTGCAAAAGTAATATTTCTTGATGTGCTTTGGTAGAATAAGTGGTTGCCTAACCCTTCTTGGATATAAATTGAAAGAATTTTTCCTCTGTTTTCAAGGTCAGTATTTTTCTGCCATAGAACTTGTTACTTTTTATAGTGTATTAGGCACATGTATTGTTTCTTGTCTGTTTCCCCTGATGGAGAGCTTGAAGCAAAATTTGTATCATTTCGAAACGTGTGGTTTTTGAAACAGGTGTGTGGCCCCCAATCTTTCTTTTATGAGATTTCTTTTATTGTTAATATGAGGACCTACAGAATCATGGTTGTTGCCGTCAGTCTCATCAATTTAGTTTGTCTCTGTAGCTGTGACTCAGCATGACTTACATGTGTGCTGCACTGCAAATAGGCTGAGCCAACCTTTTGTGTTTAAAATTTAAGTATAAGTTCAATTGTCAGGATAAATGCCTGTATGTAACAAGGTAGATAATTGTTAGAAAAATGGTGGACAGGGAAAAAGTATTAAAAATTAAGTAGAGTTTATATAATTGGCCTGATTTCATTTAGTAGAACAATAAAATGGTAATTAATAAAATGAAATTTATATCTGGCATTAGATTAATAAATTTATTATGTAAGGAAAATGGGACAAGTATGAAAATAAAACCAACAGCCTACACTTCTAATTGATTATATAAAGCAATTTATTTTTGTCAGCAGTCTTTCTTTTTGTTGGCAACATCTAGAATAACCTATTTGGAAATAAAGGAAGGTAGGTTCTAAAGAGTTTAAGTTACATAAAGGATGCCAAAACTGGCAAATCTCACTTCCCACGAAGAGGAATGATCTAGGTGTGCCATTGCTGTCACAATTGCTACTGACTCCACATCTGCCCACACCACTGTGCTGCCAGCAGGGCCAGAAACACAGGACAGAAAGACAGAGCAGCAACAGCAACAATTCCAAAAGCAATTGTGATTAATGCCATAAGCTGCAGATACCATATTGATTGGCTTTGGGAGAGGAGATAGATATAAGTACAACTTCAGAACCTCAGGTGAACATTTATTGAGTTTTCTGAGGCATTTCACCAGAAGTAAAGATGACTTGTGAGACTCCACTGGCATTCACTAAGGCTCACTTTATAATTTTAGCTTGACAAAGTGACACACTCTAGATTGTTCTGCAAATATGTTTTGGGGAGAGATAGCCTGCTTGGAGGGCTGCTCAGAGCAGGAGATGAACAGAGGAGGTGAGACTTCTGCTTCATTCTTGGGAGCTCCCTGTCCACTTCACTGATCACAGAGACCCCGCAGGGAAACCAGCCACTGTAGGCTAAAGAAGGTTCTTTCTGAGTACTGCCTACCTGCTTCATGAAATTCTTTGTGGTATTCTGACTTTAATTTTTTTTTGTTTCCCTTCCTATGGGAAGAGCGTTACACTCGAATGGGAAAGTAAAACAAATTAAGCCACCCAGATGTAAACCTTGTGATACTGTTCCTGCAGTGCATTAAACAAACTCATAATGGGTGGCCATGATTTGATTAAATATTTATGGTTAGGCAAATTGTGGCCCTTTAAAAGGAAGAATTGGAAGACTGATGTTTCTCCTAGTTATTGGTAAGTAGGCAGAAAATTAAGTAATTAAGTCAAGATCATTTAATGAGGACAGCAAAAGCTTCCTAGAGTGAAACAACTGTGTGTTTACTGCTGTAGCAATTTACTCTGAATGCAGGGGGGAGAAAAAAAAAACAGATGCTGACCAAACACCAAGGTAAATTTTGTTATATATAAGATTCATTTATCTTTCTATCCACATATCTGAAATCCTGCCTATGTGCAGAAAAGTACAGTGGTGAGATTGCCTTAGATGTCTTGTCAGAAAACTTTGCTTTCAGTTGCTTGAAGTTTTCAAAGCAAACTATTTAAGCTGAAATTGTCAGAATTTGTCAGCATCAGGCCAGGTTGCTGCCAATGTTTCCCTTTTCAGATTTCACATTGTTTTCTATTTAAATAGCATTACCATTTTGAGATGGTCTGGTGCTCCTGGGATTGATGTAGGCCTGTGATCAGCAGATGGGACCTGAACCTGGCTTACAAGCCCATTTTTGAGAACATGGTTCATACTTACCAAAATTATTTTAGTTCAGCTAAATCCATACCATTGTAGAATGGTTTTAATTATATTCAAATAGTTTGCATTCAAAATTTTGTAGTGCACAATAGAGATTTGATAGAACTGAGCTAGATAGAGACAGGAAGACAGAGCAAAAAGTCTTTCTTTACTTGACAGGTTTCAGTCACTAGATTATGTGGGTACATAGCATTATAAAGCTGTTTTTCAAATGATAACATGTCACTATTATAAAGTTGTCATGAAAGTATGGATAATAAAATGAAAGTGTGGTCTGCCTGGGAAGCTCTGAAGATCATGATATGACATGATACTAAAACCCAAGTAAGAAGGCATGTGCTTTTAAGTGAAACCATTCAAGTTTTATTTTTGAATATAACTCAAGTATTTAAAGAGTCTATGGGTTGAAGGAAGACCAGATTGGTAATCCCTTACTTCCCCTTTCCAGTTAAGATGCAGAAAGCTTTAGTGTTTATTTCTGAAACCCATAAAGTCATCTTAACAAAAACAAAAAAGGCCAACCGTGACATTCCTGATATTTTTACTACTGAAATGAAAGGGGAAAAGAGGGACAATACCCATGAACAGACTTCTTCAGGGAGTGTCTAATAATTTTTACTTTCAGTTTTAGGGCATGTAAAGTGACAGACTGTCACTTATTATTATCAAAATAATCTCTATTGAATTTGAGTGAAATTGATAGGTAGTGCTGAAGTGAGTAGGTCACTACTCACTTTAAAATATCTGAGCTCAATCTTCTAATGGGAAATTAAAAAGCAACAAAAATAAGGCAAGACCTGATTTAAAATTTGTTTTTTGCAAGTCAGCTTCAGAGGTGGAAAAAAACAGCCCAAAAAGTAACTTAACAATGAGCAGAATGGAACTTTGGCTCCCCAAAGTAATCAGCATCAAGTTTAACACTGAATCCCTCAAACCATTTGGGATGGCCATGAAAGCATTGCTTGCTACCCCCGAATAGTTCTATCTCTGGCTCCCTGAGAAGCAGCATTTTTTCCTGCCCATTCTCAAACGCCATTTCAGAAAAACTCATTGTGATGGTGGTGGTGGATCCAACATCTAGCAACTTGACTGAGCCCAGCCAGGGCTGTTCCTCTCCACATAGGTGTAGTCAGTGTCTCCTGTTAGGAAGACAGGATGTCTGGCTGCCGATTGCATCATCCTCCTCGAACAAATAATAGGATCTTGAGCAATGTATGAAGTGATGATACCTATCCTGACTTGCCGAGTGTCTCACCATTAGCCTAACAAACTGCATTCCTTACACTGACTGTGTTTTCCTTTCTAGGTGTGCATGTGTATAAAGAAAATATATACAGGAAATTATGTAGGTTTTTTCATACGGTTTTAAATATTTTTATAGTATATTTAAAATCACTTTTGGAAGTCCTTGATTAGACAACTCTAGTTGCCTATTGGCAAAGAGCATTACAGCTCCAACATTAGCATGCTCTGTGTCCCCAATTACAGAAATGTTATTAAACACTGTACTAGTGAACTATGACTTAAACTTCCTGTTACAGGAAACCATAAAGTTGCAGTACATGAAAAGATCAAAAGCTAGCAAAAACCCATAATTCTCCAAGAGGGTCACCAAAGGAAACATTTTTATTACTCTTTTCTCAGCCTCTACTAATGTATCGTTTGTTCTTACCACGGTGTATAAATGTTCCATGAACTGACAACACTGGAGGCAGAAGAAGGGCACTGTGTAATCTTGGACTGAGCTACAGACTGTTTTCCATATAAAAACACAAAATTAATGTAATGTTTTGGCCATGGAAGTGAAAATTTAACAGGAAGGCTTAGTTTTCATATGAAGCTATCTATCTGAGGTGCCTGTTGCAGAAGTTTCAGCATAAACTGCACAAAAGCTTATTCTTGTTACAGTTTTACTGCTGTCTTCTTAGAAGTGTGCTGGGTTGGAGACTACAGATCGGAAGGCAAAAACATTTAATCTTTTAGATACTTTTAGGAGATGAAAACAAAAAAAATCAGCCAAGGTAAAATAGGAAACTAAAATGAATAGTAACAATAATAAAAAAGTGGAAAATGCAATAAATAAATAAATAAGGCATGAAGCAGCATACTAGTGATAAAGTGTCCTTTTTGATAACAGCCTAAACGTGATTAATGATATGCTGATAATTATTCTTATCCGGTAGTATTTTTTAGATGTAGTTAGTGAATGCTGATACCATTGTCATTGCAGTAGCACTGCAGTTGGCCCCTTTTGTGTTTTCCCTTTCCCTGAGTTTTATACATTGTCTTTCATCACCAGAAAAAGGCACAGAGTAGAGAAAGTGTAAGAAATGGTGGTCATGGGATCATAAAACAACCTTTGGCTCCTGGTCAGAGGTTTGGGTTCAAGCAGTTTTTAAGAAGTACATCTGAAGGCAAAATTAAAGGTAACACCTTCAGAACTGAAGTTGTTGTCCACTAAAAATAAATGGGTTTTCATGTAAACTGTTATGCTGGCAGTAAAATAGCTATAAACATGGGTAGTGTATAAGCAAGCTGGCTGAAATTACCCATCCACAAAATTATGGTACTAAAAAGTCCTTCTTTCTTTTTGTGTCTTACAAAGCCAAGGCCATTAATGAAAACTAGTGAGTTCAACTTGAATAGTTACCAGTTTTAACCATTCCAGGGAGATTTAACTTCACAGCACGGTCCAAAAAAAAAAAAATGCTTAGAACAAAGATGTGAATGAAAGGAGATCTCCACAATCACAAATGCATTCAGCAGCATTGATAGGAAGTGTAAAACCTTACTTGCGCTTGTCCATTATTTAGAATCTGCACAACAACAACTTGAAGATAAAATATGCAGACACTGTGCAAAAAATAGAGTCGCAAGAAATAAACCAATACTGTGCAAAATGAAGTACTGCAATTCTGCTTTATTAAAATGGCAATAAAATGCTCATTCAACATACATACTGACATATGTGGTATACAAAAAAAATGCTGGGCCAAAAAATTAATGATACTGTAGGAAATTGGGTGCAGTTTTGAATATATTTGCTGTTAAAGCTCATATAAATTCATAAGTGAAATAAAAAAGGAATCAACATCGATTTGCTGTTAGTGGAAACATTTCTTGTATTTTGACAATATAGCAAGATTTTTATGAAAGTATATAAATTGTAGTGAGCTATCTGAGCAGAATTTCATTAAATTTGCTCTTGCATTTTAGTCCAAAATAAATATTAAGCATTTATATAAAGTATATTTAATGCTCTGTGAACACAGGTTTTAAACAGCTCCCTACTTGTACAGCTTTTTTATCCTTAAGCTATACAGTAGGTAGTTCATTTATGATGGAAGAATATGATCATTTGTCCAACAAGGACATATTTGTACATCTGTGCACTCCCTTTCAGGAGCAGCACAGAGCTAGAATTCATCTCACTCCTGGACTTACTTCCAGTAAATGAAAGGGTTGAGTAACCGGCACGCTGGCTAGACTTCCCTCCCTTCCTGTTCCCTGAGAGCCAGGTCTTTTCCCAGTCCACCCTTCCTTCCTGTCTTAAAAGTGCAATGACAGAAAGATTAAAAAAAAAAAAAAGAAAGAAAAAGAAAACCCTATATTGACCTTTTAGCCCAAATGAAGACAGACACTGTAAATTCAACAAAGAAAGTATGGCATGAGAAGATTTAACAGGAATCACTTTGACTTTTTCTGGTGAAATTGTATAGGTGGGATTTAGAGAACAGCAGTGATGTCATTGAACATGTAGGAAGACCTGATTGAAACAACTTTTCATTTATAGTTAGATCCTGTGATTTCTGAAAAGATACTTAGGTCTGTTTGAGGGCAGACTTTTAGTAGGGCCCGTGGACATAGGAGAAAGGCTAAGGGTTTTAAACTAAAAGAGGGTCAATATTTACTGACTAGAAGGAAGACATTTTTTACTGTGAGGCTGGAGCAGGTTGCCCAGAGAAGCTGTGGATGCCCCATCCCTGGAAGTGTTCAAAGCCCGGTTGGTTGAGGCTTTGATTGACCTGTCTAGTGGAAGGTGTCCCTGCCAATGTTAGGCAGCTTGGAACTAGATGACGTTTAAGGTCCCTTCCAACCCAAACCATTCTGTGATTCCATGATTTTATGATTCTGTTCTAGTCTTCCCTAGGAAACCCATTTTCATTGTATTTCACTGAAATACAAGCAGTGTTGCACCAACTTCATTAAAAGTTTTGGAAAACAGTAGAGAAGTGAGTTGGTAGTGAATAGTTTGCCCTGACACCAGATGATTGATTTTTTTTCTGGGTATTTATCTGAAGCCTTAACACTAGAAGGCTTTGGTATAACTGAGCCTGAAGTCCTATAGTAATTCTTCATGAAAGACTGCCTGTCACTGCTGCAAGCAGTGCCTTCTTGATATCTTTCTTCCACAGCAGCTTGTTTCAAATTTCAGGTAATAAAATCTATTGCAAACAATAGATTGAAAGTTTTCCAAAAATACTACTTTTATGGAAACTTTTAATTTAACAGGGGCAGTTGTTACATCTTTCTAATGCACCATGTTTAATTTTAGGCCGTAATAATAATAACTTGAATAATAATACTTCATCCTCAAAGTGTCTCATTAAATTTAGTCAACAACATCAGTGTGAATTAGTTAAATCCTGAGGCTGAAAAACTTCAAAAGAGATTCAGAGGTACTCATCTAGACTAAGTGTCATCCACAAAAGTTCTCGATTAAGGCTACAGTAATATTTGGGAGTACTTGGTCTGCCAGTTTTGCTCTTGTCTTAGTCGCAGCATTCACACAAGTTTGGTGTTACATGAGACATTAAACTCTGTTGTTTATTCCACAAGCAGTGAAACGTGCTGGTTTAAGTTTAAGCATGTGGATAAACCTGACATAGTTAATTACACAATCAGTGTACTTGGCATATAGTACACGCTTCAACTCTTCACTCCTGATACTCAGCACTTCACAGGATCAAGCACTGCATGATCTTGAGGTGGTCAAAAACCTCCAGATCACGATTTTCTTCCCTACTTTAAATAGTTGGTTTTTATTTTCTTAGAATGTCCACAAATGCTGTAACTGTGAACATTCAGTTGCAATACATATATTATCCTCTTGTATAATAATGGAGGGTTTTTTCAGCCTACTTTTTGATCTTTTCATGTTTTGTAGCTTTATGGTTTCCTGTAATAGGAAGTTTAAGTCATAGTTCAGTCCAACATGCTCAGTAACATTTCTGTAATTGGTGACACAGTTAATACTGAGTGAGCAGTAATCTTCTCTTCCAGTATGCCCCTAGAGCTGTTTAATCAGCAACTTCTAAGGAATAGTTCTAAACTATATTTTGTTTATTTGTGCCCACAAAGACGCAAGAAATTCTAAATATTTTCCCATATATAAAAGAGAAGTTTAAGTTTTCAGGTGTGTATGCCGAAGAGTAAGATGCCTGCATCTGCATGGTCAGTTGATTAAAATTATTGCAGAACTTGTGGTGTTTCTCCACATATTCTGAGTTTCAGGGAAGCATCCAGCAGTCAGATATAATCCCTGAAGACAATTTCTCAGATTCATTACTTTTTCTTTCCTTAAAATGTGTTTGAACTCAAATCAACATTGTGTAACAAATCAAAATAACCTAACTGAAAAACTAGAAGACTTTCTGGTATGTTATAAGATGTGATACATGCTTTTAATGTATTTTAATATCATCAGTATAAAGACTCTGTCAAGATACACTCCAGTGTTCCATTTCTGCTTATGTTTTATAGAATCATAGATTCTTTTAGGTTGGAAAAGACTTTTGAGATCATCAAGTTCAACGACAAACCCAACACTGCCAAGTCTAAACACCAAACCATGTTCCTACATGCCACGTCTGCACAGCTTTGAAAGACAGGAAATGCAGAATATTAAGTCACTACTTGTACCATAGTTCTCAAAAGCTGGATGAAAACAAGAACCACTGAATTAGTACTTTTTTTAAGGAGGAAGGAAAACTTTAACAGCATTTCATTTGTTGATTTGTTGTACTTTCCCAATAGGTTATAAGCTCAATGAGCTCACTTTCAGAATATTGTCTACCCTCTATCCTGCGCACTTTGTTTGACTGGTATAAAAGGCAGAATGGCATAGAAGACGAATCTCATGAGTACAGACCAAGAACAAGCACTAAATCCAAAAGGTAGGCTATTGAATATGCACACATGTGTAATTGGTAAATTCTAAGGTAAAATATGTTACATTTCACCCATCAGCTTTTGTGAGGTAACAGTTGCTTGAAAGTTGAATCTTTTTTCTGCTTGTTCCTGGAACTCTTCTCTGGGCTTCTTGATGGATGGAATAATTGTATCTTTAAAGCCATGCTCCTCATAGTTCAAACACAATAGTGCTCTACTGTTTGTCTTAGTGATGTTTTGGATGCTTTCATGTCATTTAAATACCGGTTTGTATAAACTGTATTTACTCAGGTGATCAAGCAATAATTCTGTGCCACTTGGAAGAATTTTTCTTATATAAAGTTCTGCTTACACATAAAAATTTTACATATACCTATCCTCAATCCAAAAACTTGAGAATCAGCCAGAGAGTTTTAGCAACATACCTCTTAAAAGTAACAAGCACACAAAAATAATGGTATCAGTAGTTCCTCAGTGATAAGGCAGCAGACTGATCTTGGTTATATTGAGGTCTGGCAGTGTAGTTCAGGTATATTCTTCAAACTTAGAGTTTTTCTGAATACTTCAGTACTACAATTACACACTTCAATGAAACAGCAGGAGAATCAACCCTGTCAGACCTGGTGTTCGGAAATGCATAGGCAATTCTTCACTATTATAACCCAGTAACTACAAAAGGCAGTAGTTGCTGGAACAAAGGGGTATGGGCTAAGTTTAGATACCAAGGCAGAAATTAAATTAGACTCTTTATGTCAGTAGAAGTACGCAGTATGAAGACATAGTTCATCAATTAGATGTCTGCTTTTGGGTGAGATGATTCCTTGCTTTGAATTGCTTCTTTCTCTTGACTTGTTCCACGACTACCTGCTCATAAATAGCTGTCTTTGGGAACTCCACCCAAAATTTAGTTGAGAGTCGTTTTAGCAGTGAAGCAAGGCCACTCTGTCAATTGGTAGTGTAACAGAAAGAATGTATAACCAGTCTTTTCTCCAGTTAATGTAAAACCAAAGGAAAGCAAAATGCAAATAACCTGCTTCATCACTGATCAAGTTGTAATCTTAAATGCCTTTTTTATTACAAACACATAAGTGCAATTGAAATCACTGAAACTCACTATGTTTATAAGAATTGTGCTGAATTTACATGCAAAAATCTCACTGAAATCATGTTAAATGCTTCAAATGGACTGCAGAACTGTTTCTCTAATGTTTAATTTTACAAAAAGTACTATATATTTCATATTATCTTTTCAGTACACTTTGAAGCTTTGATCAGTTGATTCAAATAGGTATTTTTTGGTATTTGTATTGCAAGCTATTCACCTCAGACTTTTATTCCTCTGTGTCATTCTGTACAAGAAATGTGTTTGAAAAGTTTGACAAGTGTTTCCAAAGTTAGAAAATTAACACTGGAACAATTTTTAAAAGATAATATAGTTTGGTCGTGAATTAGACATTGGTGCTTTTAAGGCATTTTTCAAAATTCATAACAAGTCTAAATATGAATTTGATAGCACAAAGTTACATTTGCCTCCAAAGTGTAATTAAGGATGGTCTAAATGGTGTCATCAGCAAGGAATTTGAAAATAAATCCTTTAGTTAGAATAGAGAATCCACAAGTTTCCTTGGTTTTGTTTTGATTTTTTATTGTTGTGGATCTTTAGCTGGAAAAAAAGAGGGAGGAAATGGATAGTGATATTTAAGCATTTGAAAGAACGTCACAGTGGCAAGTTAGATTCAGTCAGTTTAACTCAGATTTTAAGAGCGTAACAGTACATTACTTTGTGGAATGCTGGACTGCAGTTTAAAAGGTAGAACACAATTCCCTGTTATCTGTATTTGTGTGACTGAAGAAGGCATATAATATGAATTATGACACATCTTGAAAACATTGTGTTTCTTGGTTTGATTTTGCAGTGATGAACAACAGAGGGACTATTTAATGGAGAGAAGAGATCTGGCTATTGATTTTATTTTTTCTTTAGTATTAATAGAAGTTTTGAAACAGGTATGAGTTCTTAAATTATCCACTAGCTAATAAATGATGGAAATTACCAATGCAAGTGAATTTTGGGATTCTTCTTTCTGTTTGCATCTTTAAGATTATAATAAAATCATGAAGTACATCCTGCATGCTTGTTCATTGCTGTCTTTCTTGCACCTATATAATACATAGTATTCTGTGCTCATACAGATTTTACTTTGCCAAGTCTTTGGAGCTAAAGTATTTCTCTTCAAAACTAAATAAACATTGAATGGCTGGCTCATGTTATCTGTTTTGTTACCTGCATGCTATTTTAACTGATGTGTTTCTGAATGGATAATATCCGTGAGTAATACTAGCACTAGCATAATATATGTGTACTCGTTATATTTTATTTTGTGTTTTCAGATTCCACTTCATCCTGTAATAGACAGTTTGGTAAATGATGTTATTAACTTGGCTTTCAAGCACTTTAAGTACAAAGAAGGGTAAGGCTCTTTTTCATGCAAAAATTCTATGAAAAAGATACTTTGTAATTTTTTTAATAGTTGTAGTTTAAACAGCATGTTTTCTCATCTGAGAATTCTTTCTTCTCTCTTGCTAGGTACCTTGGTCCTAACACTGGAAATATGCACATTGTTGCAGATTTGTATGCAGAAGTAATAGGTGTTCTAGCTCAAGCAAAGTAAGCAAAATTCAGTATATTATTTCCCCCATAAATACAACAAAGTCTACTTGCTTAGCAATGTGAATATTCTGATTTTCTCACTTTCTTTAAGTATTCTGTAGGAATAAGTCATTTCAGTTCATTGGCCTTCTATTTATCCAGATGTTCTAGAACATAGGCCTCTGGGGAATCAGAGGCTTTCTGCATCTAGTCCAGTGATACTGAATAAATTCAACTTAACTACAACAGCATTATTTTTCCTATCTAGCAATGACGTCTGTAGAAAGCCCAAAGGGCTGAAGAGAGCTAACTAGTTTTTTTGTAGATGCTATTTTTTCTTTAGCTGGGCAAACCTATAAATGGCTATCCTCCTACACAGCAACAATATTAACGCTCTCTGCAGTTATTTCAGCTCAGAACTTAATGCATCTGCTTCTGAACCCTTCATCCTTCTTAGAGCAGATGACATGAAACACTCAGTGGGTCAGATCTTAAATTTTGAATCTGAAAACGGTCAAACTCAGTATCTCATGTACCCAAATAGAGCATCTCGTCATACACTTAAACCACAAACTAAGCAGAGGATGAATTTTGCTGCCCTGATGTCATGCTATCTGTCTCCTGACATTTTGGTGTTGCTGAGAGTGAGTCTCAGCTCTATAAAACCAGTCAGTTTGACTTGATGCAGCTAAAACAGTTTGAGATTCTGGAAATCATATAAATTCAGCTAAGGTCTTACCTTGGGCCTCCAAATTGTCTGGGTCAAATGCAAAATAAGAAGTTGCATCTGGATCCAAAGCTTCAAGTTGACTCTCAAAGTTCTGAAGGGCCTTGCTAAGATGTTTCTATCTTTCTGAAGGACTTCTTCCTGCTAACCTGTTTCTTTCAGTTCACTTGGGTCATCTATCAAAGGCGATAACAAAAGGTTGTTACATGCTACGCCTACTATGAAAATTACGTTCTTTCCATTTTGTCTTAAAAAGGACAGGAGGTCTTCTTGGATGATCTTTCTGTATATCATTTTTATGGACAATGTATCTCCAAAGACACCTTCAGTAGATTCATGGGGGAGACCAAAAATGATCACAGAGCCCTCTACCTCAAGTTATTGTAGTTGTTAAATCCTAAGTGTTACTTTAATGACTAATAGAAAAAAAAAAACCTGAAGGGACAAACTGCCTATATGAATATTTTCAGGGTTATAATATAAACATTTTCTTTTGAAAATATTACATGTCCTTGCAAGATAGCTATCTTCCATCATGAGTTTTTAAAAACATTTGAAGGGGTTATTTAAATTATATTGTTAGGTCTTATGTAAAAGAGGTGCATGGTAATAAAATAATTGGAAAGATGTGGTTATCTAAAAGGACTAAGATCAGGCTGTATGCTTCCTTTTCTCAGTTTATTAGAAGTGAAAGAAAGCTAAACAAAAAAAATCTATTCAAATACTGAGTGAAATGATACTTTTATACAACCTAAGTTTTATCTTCTTTAGGTTTTTCCCAATTTATGTACCTTACAATACATTTCAAATACTGATTTTGAACTTTTTGGAACTAACCAATCTGAATTCATAGATTTCCTGCTGTAAAGAAGAAATTTATGGCAGAGCTAAAAGAGTTGCGGCATAAAGAACAAAGCCCGTATGTAGTTCAAAGCATTATCAGTCTTATAATGGGAATGAAATTCTTTCGCATTAAGATGTATCCTGTGGAGGACTTTGAAGCTTCTCTTCAGTTTATGCAGGTAAAATTCTTAAGTATATAACTGTGGTTTCCAGACCTTTTTGAATGGGCTAGCTTTTATCTTTCCTGTAATATTCTAGGAGATTTTCCATATGTCGTTTCCACATAACCCTATGTGCAGCTACTTTCTGCTTGTTCTGAACCCCTCAGTGCTCTGGTCTCTGGAGTGTGTCATCCCATACCAACTTTTCATCAGTCATATATATACCTCTAGTCCCCACATCTCACCCTCTAGCTAGAATAGGTTTTGTTTTGTAGACCCCAGCCCTTCCACCCTCCTGTCCCACAGTTGTCCCTTGTTCTGTGTCCCTGCCTAGCTGTGTCTCCCTAGCTGCTCATTGCCTCCAAAGTGAATCTTCCAACGCTGACACAGTTGCCAGAAAAGAGAGAAACTTCTAATGGAGGAAAACACTGAGGAAGAGACAGAGAATAGAGGCAAAAGCTGAGGGGAATTTCCTTTGGATGTGTTGTCTCCTTCCACCTTACCTTCACCCAGCTTGCTTTAGGGTGCATTCTGTACCTTCCTGGTTTAAAGAGCATAGTACAGAGCACAGTTTGACTACAATGAATGCTTTAAATGAATAGATTACATAATTTTGTAAAAGACAATAAACTATTTCATGTTTCAGCATTCTTGCTGGTAATGTACAATTAGTTTTGCTCCCACCAGCAGGTTTCTTTAGCTTAATCTTTCTGTCTCCATTTTTTCTTGGGATCACCCACATGGTTACATGTTTTGTAGCTTCTCATCTAGTAAAATAAATGTTTTCTATAAACCTCCATGTAAAGATTAGCGTATCGATGGTGTAAATGGAGAAAAAAAATCAATGTTAGATGCCCACAAGTAAGGATTTGGCATTGGAACACAAATAGGCATATAGACACAGTGAGCTATTTCTCTTAAGTCCTGAACAGGAAGCACATTCTATTACAGCTTTGCAATATGTTCTAAACTGTATTTAATAGCATATTTAGGACATATTTAACAACACAGAAACAGGTTATTTTTCTTCTTACCTTGCTCTTAATTATGTAGACACATACTAGTAAGTGTCGATTTAAAGTAAGTTATCCAGAGCTGGTAAAATACCAAAGTAATGTGTGTTCAGTGCGCTTGACTTGATGAGCGATGAGTTAGTGGCACAGCTTTATCCAGCATTCACTACTATTGAAATCTGTGGTAAAACTCCTGTGTAGTAGAACTGAAAATTTGGATCTCTACCTTACCCTGCTACAATATCTCAGCACTAAATGAATTCTTATATTTACTAGTCTGCATCATAACAAGCATTGTGCATCTAGGAAGACCTGGTTTGCTCAGTTTGGGGAAGTACATTTCAGCTCTTAGGGCAGTTTGTCTGTTTGAGTATCTCCATGCAGTATTTCATCTAAAACCTCTGTCATACCAGCACTGCTGTAGTAGAGAGAGAGATGCTTTCAAAGGGCGAGCTAATTTCAGGAGTGAGCTTTAGAAGAGCCTGTCTTCCCCCAAAGAGTGCAGAAGCACCTCAGGAAAGCCAGCTGGAGTGACTGAAGCCATGTGTTGTATAATCCTGTTAGCACACAGGAAAAAAATATGCGTGATCTGAGGTGTAAACTGCTCTGCATGAATGTGCAGGAAAAATGGTCAGTGGGGACCTTCCTCATACAGTCAGTGGCTGCTTGGGCCTTGAACCTGGAGAAGAAGTAACAGGCAATAGGATTTGTCATCCTCAGACAAGTTGTACACACAAGCGGGTGGATGCTTATCTCCCCTCTCTCACTTCCTGAGCAACACAGCTGTCTCGAGAGTCACTCAGTGCCTGTTTAGGACAAAGTCTGTTTTTACTTTCTCTCTTAATCCCCAGTTGCAGGCTGGAAATTGTCCTCACATAGCACAATTCCATATTGACCCTTAATACGCAACGAATCCTAGCAATGACATTTATCCAAAAATATTTACAATAAGGTTGTTCATTGCATTGTGTATGTTACCAAAGAATTACATTCCTTTTCTGGCCTCTCAAAGCATTGTGTAAAGGAGTCCATGTTGACTTATTAGTTTTGCTCCTGAAGATACACACAAGGAAGGCATGAGGTCAGCCCCAGAGTCCAACTCCATTTCCAGTCCAAAACACCACCAAGCACAGCTGGAGTCAGTGGAGAGTTTCTGGATTAGAGTAACAGCTCCTTGATCTTGACTTATGTCCTGCTTTGTGCTTGCTGCAAAATGCAGATTTAAAAGCTAAGAGGCAAATGTTTTCAGTGGGATTTGCAGGATAAAAATAGTCACTGACGCGTGATAATGCATTCAGCAAACATTCAGAGGTCTTTATTCCAGCTGATACGTTTCTTGCATTTTTTTCTTTTATTTAGGAATGTGCACATTATTTCCTTGAAGTTAAAGACAAAGATATCAAGCATGCACTGGCAGGACTGTTTGTTGAAATTCTTGTCCCCGTAGCTGCTGTGAGTTTATTTTTGATGTTGTTTACATAAATTTTTTTAAATTAGATAAAACAGCTTGTGAAATAGTGTTTTACTAACACAAAGTTTTCTTTCAGGCTGTTAAAAATGAAGTGAATGTCCCCTGTCTGAGGAATTTTGTTGAAAGCCTGTATGATACAACGCTTGAACTTTCTTCACGAAAGAAACACTCATTGGTTAGTAACCCTGAGAAGCAGAGGTTAAAATTCTTTGTCACAAATACTTCTGAGCAACTGCAAAAACTTTGCAGTTTGGGAAACTGCAAAATGCTTTATCTGCATTTGGTTATAACCAATACATCTCTATTTGCAGGGAAGATTGTTGTGTTCAAAGAAAATAACTGTACTTATTTTACACATAATATGATCTAAATTAGTCTGAATCAAACATGTTGTCAGCTTCTGGTTCTGTGATTATTAAATGGTTAGGTTTTCTCATAGTTGTTATGTGTAAACATTAGGAGAAGAGGAGAAAGACTAGAGTTCACTTCTTGTCAAGCGAGAACAAATGAGGCATGTGGAAACAACTCTTTCACGGTGCTTAAATAATACATTGTAGGAAGGGAAAAATGTATAACACATGCCCTTTTAAATCCATAACTTGGCTACTGTGTAGCTCCCTATTTCATTATTTTTCATGTGAGATGAACAGTGGCACTGCAGTGTACTTTTTGGAATCATGAGTTGATCTAAATTAAATGAGGATCTGAGTCAGTTTGATGCTGGCTGCCTTAAGCAGTCTGTCTCTCCAACTGGGTCAGCGCCCGTCAGCAGTGTGGCAATAGCTAAATCATTTTGAAGTCTTGGACCTTATAAGTAAAGAAGGTTTGTCATTTGTCCTCCCTCATTCGAGGGGAAAGTCAAAAAGACTTTCCTGTTTCCAGTTCTTTCGGCAAGTGCTGGTCACTGGCACTAGTGAAGCTGCTGGGAGGACTGCAGGAGCATGCTTGAGCTCTCTGCCTGTTACAACATTCCCAGGGGACAGTCAGAGCCTCCCCTGGGGCACAGTCCTGATCCAGTTTGAATTAGTGGGAGGCTCGAGATGGATTTCTGATTTCACTCTGCTTGCATTTGTGTGGCTCTGTTCCACTCTACTGAGTTAATAAAACATTGTTGGAACTGCAGCAGGGTAGAGCTTTTCTGTACAGTTTTTACATTAAATAGAACTTCCCGAACTGTGGCCATACTTGCCAAAGTCAGTACTACATTCTTGAGAAAGGATTGCACAGCTGGGCCTTTGTGTTTGGTTGCTTGTCTACACATACCGCACTGGAGGCTACATAGTTAAAAGTGACAAAATAGAATAGATTCTTGTGAGGGTGTGATTAGAAATACAAACATCGCAAGGAGGAGGAGGGGAAAGGCAAACAGTTGACAGAAATAGCTGCAGTGCATATTTCCAGGCTTCCAGGAAGAAAGCACACTCCTTAAAGTCTGAAGAGGACCAAGATCAGGATTTGGTGAATCCATGCACTCACTGTACAGATGGAATGGGGGAATTCACCTTGCTTCATTTTCTATCTAAAAGTACCTCGTATGAGCTAGTATTAAGGTTCTCTTGGTAGTGAGTGGAGAGAATTAGGAAATTCCAGGAGATCATTTATCTTCCCTCCTAGGGATCTTCCTTAGAATGGGTTGTAACACTCTTGGAATGTTACTAAACTCTGTGATCCCATCAAGTACTCAACTGTATAGTAAGAAGGTTTTCTGTGAGAAGACTTCAGTTATCCTCTCCCATATGTGTTTTGGTCATGAAGATTATAAAAATAAAAATGAATGTACATTTGCCACATTGCTCAAGAAATTAAGTCTAACCTAACTATAGGAGGTTTGTATTACAAGTTACTGGAACAGAAGCTGAGATTTATGATGTTTATACTTTGAGCTTTGACTGAAGTTAGAATTTAGAGATAATTTTTAGAATAATTAATTTTAAAGTGAATGTTACCTTATTTTTGACTAACACCTTTTAAGTCCTGACTGAGTTTATTAGCATTACCTTGGTCTTCTTGAAATGGCAGAGTCAGTTTCAAAATTAATAGGTGCATTTTAGCTTATTTTTTAGTGTAACATTTACAAGAGAAGTGTTAAAGTAAGTGTTGACAAAGAGACTGGGTTCCAGTATTTCAACTTCTTTGTTCTGCTCTGCTTCTTTTTATTTTTTGCTTCACAAGCTGTAACTCGCAGCACATCCAGGCATTCCCTGTATTTTAACACAATTCCTTAGGGTGTTTGACGTGTCTCTCAGTAAATATTGTGACTGCAGATTTTGAGGAGTAATAGTCATCTGGTTCACAAGTTCCAGCAATCTCTGTGGGTCCTGTTGTTATAATAATAAAGTTTTGTTATTTCCATGCTATTACTTCTCAGTAAACTGACAGATCTTAGCCCTGAGATTCTGTAAAATTATCTTTGGGGTTTCTTATACTGCTATGAGTACACATTTGGTTGGTTTTAGTTCATCCGTGAAACATATCCATAACAGCTTTAGAGAAGAGTCCTTTTAAATTGTACTACTTATTAATGTGTTTATGTTGGCTAACTTGTATTGCACAAAATGGAGGAGTTAGAACTTCAAGTTTACAGTAGCTCTGTTAAGTTACTTTTGTGTTGTGTAGACATGCAAATAACACTGTATCGACATCCATTTCCTGTTTAGGCTTTGTACCCCTTGGTAACATGCCTGCTTTGTGTCAGTCAGAAGCAATTCTTTTTAAACAGATGGCATATTTTCCTCAACAACTGCCTGTCCAATCTCAAGGTTAGTATCTCCTGGTTTCGATATTCAGACTTCAGCATGCACTGTTGGTCTGTTGCATAGCCTTTTTCGGTAAATGTGCTGAGTTACTGCTATTATCTGATTCATACATAATTTTGTTCCTGACAGTACAGGTTCTTTAGCTGTGCAAATTTTCTCAATAGCAAAAAAAGTGTTCTTGGGCCTAGTTTGAATTTCTACTGTTCCTCTAACTCAAACCAAGCCTAAGTCAAACACCTGTGGGACACAAAAAATTGCTGAACAAAGTTACTAGGTTGAGTGACATACCAAAGCTGACCTAATAGTAACTAGCACATGTGCTAGTTATCATAGCTGCTCCTCCATGTGTCTTTTACTTTTGCAATAACTCATGTCCCAAGCCTTGCTAAGAGTGCATCCATGTGAAAGGGTGGTCCTGTGCCCACCTCGAAAGGGCAATATAAGAAGCACAGTGAAGTGATTAGAGCAAACGAAGGGCCTCCCAACTGTGTCTTGATGAACCAGTGATTAGGAGGCTTCTGCTATCAGCACACTTCAAGCTTCACACTAACTTTTCATTTCAACCACTTTCTCAGCTCAGAGGCAAATATCTGTTCTCCAAACCTAAGTTCTCAAGCTTATCAAAAAAAGTGTATGTTACATCCTCTTTTGCTGTTGCTTTCTGGTCATACTTCCTCTCTGTCGTAGTGAAACAATTCGTATTGATTCTCTTCATATGGATCCTACTGTTGGAATAGCTCATCAGGATGTTCAGTCTGCCTGAAGATTTCTTTCTGCCAGTACCTGAATACCTTACTTTTGGTGACAATGCATTAGAATCTTACTTGCAAAGAGATTCAGAAAATAAGCATGTTGTTATTGAAACTAATTTCATGGGGGTTTATGCAGTTGTACGAGCTTCAGAAAAGGTAAAGCCAGCTGGGAATATGTATTTTTTCTGAAAATTAGGGAGATCCTGACAAATTATTTGAAACCATTAGAGAAAATATAAGAAAAGTTGGTCCTGTCTTACTGGTTGAAAATAAAATTGAAATTTATCTTGCAACCTATAATTCATTGATATATACTTCAATTTATAGAGGTCACAGATTAATGTGGTGGCACGAATTCAATCTTTACTTTGGGGAGAAGGAAAGGTAGCTGAATACGTGGCTAAATTAAGAAAGTGGTTGGCCGCTCCTTCTCAGTAGAGAGAAAGAGATGCCCCAACCATTGAAACAATCTTTTCACCAGACAGACCGGCACCTCAAAACCTGAGCCAAATTCACACAGCTGGAGGAAGAGCTGGAAATCCATCCATTAGAGGGAGAGTTGTGCACATCAACACAGTGTATGGGACTTCACCATGTATGGGCTCCCTCAAACCACGTCATCTATTTGGTTTCTCAAGAGCCTCCACGCTACACAGAGCACAATCTCCTTCCCAAAATAAGGTCAAGCATACACTGGGAAAGCTAAAAGGTTCATATTCCAATCATATTTCTTATTTTAATATAAAGTAGCAAATCCCTGATCTTACAGAAACAAACTTTTCTCTTGAATTAATAAAGGATATTTCTGCCAGAGCATGGAAATATCTGACCATATCCACATTCTAGCCAAAGGACATTTCCTGCTATCCTGTTGAAAGTGGTGTAAAAGTTAATAAGCATCCTGGTTTTGAAATGAAACATTTATTGTTAACTAAACTTCATTGGCAAAAAACTATTCAAGGCAGGAATTCTATATAGGAGAGAGTCAAAGTTCTGTGTTTCGTTGAAGCAAAATTTTTCAGTGAGAGCAGAAGTTCCTTGTCTCCAAACCACCTGAGACAAGGAAGAAAAAAGCTTCAGTACAATTTGAGCTAACAGTGCAGAACTTACTTTACAAAAAATGGGTCAAACAACACCTATCCCAGGAATGAATCCATGGGTACCAAAACAATATCCCTTTGTTCTGGATGGGCCAGACTTAATGTCATATTACTGGAAAACAGAAATGGAGGAATTAAAGAAAATAGACCTCACTCCTGGCAGTCCAATTGCTCCTCTGCCAGTCACAGAAAAAGAGGCAGAGGCATTGAAAAAGAGATTTCTAGAAGAGCAACAGCAACAGATAAAAGCCAGCAGCATTTACCAATCAAGAACCAGAGCAGATCTGGGCCAATCTGGGCTCTGTCACCAGCTGCTACCGTGTTCAAAAGGCCTTTGACAAATTCTCCAGCACAAGCAGTGAGTTTGGCACTACCAGCAGTGGTACCAATGCCAGTACCTCCTCTTGGGAAAGTGAAGATGATGTCAGCTATATTACAGCAAATACTCCTTCTGATGGGTTTACTGGCTGGGTTTTTCTTGTTGACAAAAACCTTGAAATATTAGAGACTGAATTGGTGGTGGACCTCTTTTAGTTTTCCAAAGGGAAAAACTGTGTGTTTTCTACAGTACTGGGAATTTCCAAAGTACCACCGTGAACTTGGAGCTTGCTCATGGACATGCCCATGATGTCCCTGGATGTATCTTAGGCTTTTTGTCATCCTCCTCTTAATCCTGTTTCTGCCATGCAGTTTACTGTTTTGACAAAAAAACTGGTCTACTATTTTTTGAAAACTCTAGTGAGATTGGTCTCAATCCTTTTCTCCTCCCTCTTTCTCAATGGCCCTCGCAGCTAACTATGTCATCTCTGGGATATTTGGACATTTGCTAACAGATAGCTTCCTCCTCTGCTACATAGCCTCTTGTTACCTTAACTCGTTACCTTAACACAGCCTGCTGCTTTCTTGAAAGTTTTGGGATAAGAATAAACTTTGATAAGTGTACTTCATCACCCATTGAAGAAATCAAATTCTTAGGTCTGAAGTGTACAAGGACTGACATGATTATACCCGATGATAAAAAGACTAAAAGTAAACAAGTTAATAAACAAATGGATTGTAACAAGTGTTATGATTTTAAAATCCTGCGGAGATTAATGAGCCAAGTAAACTTTGGCATTCATTTTACTACTTATTCTAAACATGTGCAACAACCATTTTATGCTGCTATAATAAACAAAAAATTATATTCAGTTTTCTGTCCATATAAAGCTTTATTGCCTAAAATGTGTTGTCAAGGAGTTAAATGGAAATTGCAGCCCAAGGACGGTGTTTCTGTTCCCAAGCTTGTGACAGATGCCATGTTGAAAGTTGAAGTCATCTCCCATGTCACTGGCAAATTGTCTTCCCAGCATTTTGGAGGACCCAGACCAATACACATTCAGGAATTACTGATGGCATCGGTTGCAGTTTCTTTGATCAAACCGCAGTCTTTGATCTGTGACTCAACATTTGTCTGCCGAAAATATCTCAGATTTTTGCCATGGAGATTTGCACTGTGGGCCAGGCAAAACTTATCTCAGGTCAAAGTGTACTGGACTCCTTCAAACTTTAACCCAGCAGATGGCTCAACATGTGGGAGGCCATCTGATAGGACTGAGCTTACCTGTCCCTACTCAGACAGCCCTTACAACTGCCACAGAAACAGAAAACTGCGTATGACTGAAGAGACCCAAAGACAATCCTGTACTAGTTTCTAAAAATAAACAGCAATCCAGACATATAAACCATTTCAGCCCAGCTGATTGCAGATGCCATGTTAATTAGGCCAGCCTAAGCATCCACAGATTTTTGTTCTTTCACTTTTGAGTACGTGGTACGTTCTTGTATCTGTTCTTCATACCAGGCCTCCACCATAGGGCAGCAACTTTTGAATTGATGGAATCTACTGAAAACAAGGTTTTCTTTTCATAGTCAACTTGAGGGGGTTTTCAAACGGAGATTTTAAATTGCAACATGTATCTAATTTGACTAACTTGATACTTGGGTTTTTCAACAGCTTCAGTAATAACAGAAGCTGGTGGGATGCATAAGCATCCTACAGCTACAGGAATGGAACACTGAGCAGCTGTGAGACTCTATCTTTTTGTAGTTTCGTTATCAAAATGCTGAACCTTGGCATCCATTAAGTGCAGAACTTCCCTGCTAATTTGTGCCTGAAGTTTTTTCTTATATGTTTCTCTAGAATAAGGACCCAAAAATGGCTCGAGTTGCACTGGAATCTCTGTACAGACTACTATGGGTTTACATGATCAGAATTAAATGTGAAAGCAACACGGCTACCCAAAGGTAAAATGCTTTATTTGTAATGAAAATCCATTGTAGAGTGGATGCCAGTGAAAAGGTTTTATAGGTCTCCTGAATTACTTCTAATTGAGCCTATTTCTGTTGTGAAATAAGAAACTCAACTGTACACAACAAAATATTCCCTCTTGTGGCACTATCAGTTATTCTGTCACCTATGAAAATTACTGTATAAAGTGTTTCTACTTTTGGAAAAACTAAAAACCACTCTTTGTTCAGTGTAAGTTAAAAATACTTTTGTAGTTGCCCATTGATTGGTTTATTTTTATTTGTAATGTAGTAGTGAAATAAAGTAATTACATTGATTCTGTAGCAGAGGATCAGAACAAGATATCCCATTACATTTTCATTTCAAAGGAGATGTTTTCTGGCCTTTCTAAATGGAGTGTCACGCTAAATGAAGGTCTGCAAGGTCCAGAAATGTCTAATGTTTCTTTTTCTTTTGCAGTCGACTTATTACTATTGTCACAACCCTTTTCCCAAAAGGGTCCCGTGGTGTTGTGCCAAGAGATATGCCTCTAAACATCTTCGTGAAGATAATTCAGTTTATTGCACAGGTATGGGAGAGCCATGCATATCTCTTTCCATATAATGAACAGCATGTTTTCCCATTAACAGATTAACAAATAAGTAAACTTCTGTTGACTGAATTTTTTGCAATCATGTTGACATTATCTTTCACCCAGGGAATGATGAAATTAAAGACTGAGCTGGGGCAAACTTGTTTTGAACAACAGGTTTTGATTAACCTCATTCCATTGAAAAGAGATTAAAATATGCTTACTTCAACTCAAATGTAGTTTTTGTCAGTTTTTTTAATTTCCAGCAAATCAGAAAATACATTTTTTGACACTCTCTGACTGTCAGTATTAAGTTCAAAATAGTAAGTCATGTTTCATCCCGATACTGTGGCATAGGACAACAAGTTGCACTGCTTTCAAAGCAGTAAGTCAGATGTCAACCAAGTTCAGCATGGTGTTGACACATGTAGTTTTCATCAGTTCGGATGGGAACTGCTAAAATAAACTAACCTGCAGTGCTGCAAGTTTCATCTCTTTTATGACTTAAATTCAGAAAATTTTCCAGTTGAGCAAAGCACTTAAGCACATACTTAAATTCTCTGAATAGGAATGAATCAAACAGATGCTTAAAATCTTCCCTTAACTGTGCCATCTGTGAACAATCTCTCTTTATGTAAAATACTGTGTTAATACCATAATTACCACAGTTTAAATGAAATAATTAAAAGCTTTATTTCCAAAATGGATCATTTTCTATTTAAATGCTATACATTTCTGATTTTGTCAACATAAAGCATGTTAAAAGCTTAGCTCTGATAATATGTTCTACATACTTCTGAAAATCTGTTTTCCATATATTTAAATAAACCCTGATTAAACTGGGTTCTGTAGCCTTAATGAAAATAAGTAGCAGAAGTGAGCAGCTGAATGATTTGCAGTATTTTTGCTCTTTTAGGAACGTTTAGATTTTGCAATGAAAGAAATTATCTTTGACTTCCTTTGTGTTGGAAAACCAGCAAAAGCTTTCAGTCTCAACCCTGAGGTATGATGTACATCTGCTTTTTTCTTTGTTTTCTTTTTTTGGTTTTTTTTTTGGGTTTTTTTTTTGTTTGTTTGGGGTTTTTGTTTGTTTGTTTTGTTGGTTTGGTTTTTGTTTTGGGGTTTTGTTTGGTTTTGGGGGTTTTTTTTTCAGTTAGTATGTATTATATTGTGCTACATTTACTTCCTGGTTACATTCTAAGCATGCTTTCACCTTTGTCCAGTTTTTAGGCCAAAGCTCGAATCTGATTTATTGCTAAAATACATCTATGAACTTCTGTTTGTTAAATGTCACATTGTTTATGCCTTTCTCATGTTTTCTCAGTGAAGAATATCAAATGTGAATTAGTGCAAATCTATAAAGCAGAAAGAAAAGTATAAATAAAACTATTGGTCGCATTATGTCCTTATCACTCTGCTGTTGTTACATACAACGTCTTAAACTATTTTAATATAATAATAATTTTTATGTAACAATTTCAATGTTTTCAAAATAGTTTTACTGAGAGTATATGATGCAAGAAGGCTTGAAAAAGAAAACACTCTAATATAAAGTTTTACCACTCTAACCAGGAAAGCTCCACTGGTGTTGTGTCATGAGTCAGCTTCCTAGTGCTTTTCCCAGAGAAAACAATCAGAAATTTGAAAAACTTTTTTTAAATATCAAAATATAAATAAGTACTAAAAGAATAAAAAAATTTCTTTAAAATATGCATTTCCTTAAAATTTTGAAAATGTTTTCATTTGAAGATTAAGAATAAACACAGAAAAAATAAAAATAATTTGTGATCATCTCATAAAACATGTCTGTATTAATCTTGCAGAATTAAACTGTCATACCTATTCACTAAGATGTTAAAATAGAGTGATTGCCTTGCAAAAATTATATTCGCTACAAAAAATGTGGAAAAGTAGATTAAACTTTCTCCTGTCAAAAGCAGGAGAAATGAAAGGCAAGCTTTTCTTTGAACAGTGCTTTCATCTTTCTGTAGCAGAGTAAAAAAGAATGAAACAGACTTGTTGAGCAGGCAGTCCGCACCATGCTCTGGGTCAGCCACCTGCAGCATTGACTCTGAAAGGTCCTACAAAGGACGTTGTGTGTTAGCCCAGCTGAGAGGGGGTGGACATAGTCCTTAGCTTCTTGTCAAATCAACATCTGAAATTTTACTGTTTCTCAACAACATTGTAAGTCTGAAAATAAAGACATTATAGCACCACTTTTTTTTGTACGTAGACTTGAGCATTAAAAAAAAAAATAAAAAAAAAAACCGTAATCTGTGTAAATGCATCTCTGGTGGGAGACTGTCGGTAGAACAGCCTTACCGTTTTTGGAACACATTCCAGAGAAATTGAAAACATTCTAGTCTTTCAATCACTGCAATGCAAAGCTTGCAAGTTTTCCTCTGGTGCATTCCCAGAAGGCATTCAGGTCACTTAGATTCAACTTCCTAATATTTTTACGTTGCACTTTTGGCATTGAGCATCATTCCAGACTTTTCTCTCAGTATGATCGACCCTGGGGCCTTTCAAGACAGTTATTGATCTTCTTTTCATAATGGATGTAGGTCACTTATGTTTAGCTGAAGGTCCATTTAAGATGTACTACTAAACTACAGGCCATATCCAGGTGTCTTATCTTGAAGATAAAAAGATGATGTGCTAACACAAATATTTAAAAATAAAGTTCTGAGAGGGGAGAGCACTGCTCACAGTGGAGATATGAATTCATTATTTATTTTGTGGGCAATTTTTGTGAAATATATCAGACTAGTTAATGTAGTGAAATACAGAAAAAAATGCTGGCATGTGCATTCTCAAAATTGCAAAGTGAATGAAGAATATGAGTAGAATATGATTATTTGATTATGATACTCATCCATCTTCTAAACTTCACAGAGAATGAATATTGGCCTGAGAGCTTTCTTGGTAATTGCTGATAGCTTGCAGCAAAAAGATGGTGAACCGCCAATGCCAGTGACTGGAGCTGTCCTTCCCTCTGGAAACACTCTCAGAGTGAAGAAAACGTATTTGAGCAAAACTCTTACAGAGGAGGAAGCTAAAATGATAGGTCAGTAAGAGAATGGACAATATAGAAACGTGGGTGAGAATGGATGTGAACATCTCTTCAGCACTTGAGCAGAGTAGTTTATTATTGTTAAATATTTGATTTATTTCTGTATTGTAAGCATTTCATTTATTGTGTGTTCCAATGAAATGTGTGGTTTAGTTTGACAAATGCTGCTTTTCTTAGGTTATTCTGAAAAGTCTTCAGTAATGCTCCACAAGGGTAGCAAGTCCTCCTGTATTCTGGGAGGGGTCAAAGACACGGGTAGTTAAAAACTAGCTTCTTTCAGAGCTGGTAGCTATGTTTATTCATGGATATTCATCCGGTTAGAAACAGTGCCTGTGCTTGAAGACATACCAGCTTTGAAAACCATCAAAGATTCCGTTGATAGCCTCATTTTAATTGCAATGTCTTAAACTTTCAAAATGGCAAAACTTTTAAATGTAAAATAATGTTGTACTGAAGTGCCTAAGTTAATCGCACTGCTGTCTTGGGCTTCAACGTAGAGCGAGAATCCTGTGCTGTAGAAGAACCTCTCTATTATGCCCTGAATGTGCCTGGTTTTGTTGGTAAAAAAAATAAAATTTGGCTGCTCACCTTCACACTTCATTAAGTCCCCAAAGTTACGTGAATGAAACGAAGTCCACACCAGTGGCAAAGACCTGTGTTGTACTTTGCTAGATCATTGTAGTAATAGCAAGAAAATAAGCAGTGTATGACCCACTGCTGTTGAAGTATTTAAAGTATTTGAAGTATTTGAAGATAGTATTTGATAACAAATGTTTGCACTATTAAATTCTTGTATTAGCCATTTCATTGCTATTTTATGATCCAGTATTCCAGTTTCCATGTATAATACATAAGCAGTCCTTTTGGAGCAGGCAATGTATTCTGGTTTTGGATCAGGATATCATTACTAGTGGAATATGCTATTTCATGAGGGAAACATTTTTCTTACTTCATGCAGCACTGCATGAGTGAGCAACTTTCTTTTTCAGAATATGTATATATATGTAAAAATATCCCCAATTATACAAAAATGCATATTTTTGCAGGTATGTCTTTATATTATTCTCAAGTAAGGAAGGCCGTGGACAACATACTCAGACACCTTGACAAGGAAGTGGGTCGGTGCATGATGCTGACCAACATACAGATGCTTAACAAAGAACCTGAAGACATGATTACGTGAGTGCTAAAGAACAGTAATTCCCATGAAATACAGAGATGTAATTTTGGAACTTTTTCCCTATTTCTATCTATCATGAGTCATCAGAGAAACAGCAAGAAACAGGAACATTTGTTGTTGTTAGCATATTTGAAAAACAGTTTATGACAAGTCGATTGTGCTTGTTTGAATGCTGCAGTGTTTGGAACTGAAGACGTTCTTGATGTAGGTAAAATCATGTGTGAATCCTGTGGATGTTTAGATGGTGGAAGTAGAGTGCTAAAGTAGAAAACCCAGCAGCCTATGCTCAGAGCACTGTCTCAGGGTATATTTGCATCACTGAACTTCAAAATGAATGCAACGAATTCTGTAAATCCCTATTAATAATAATAGTCCAAAATTGCCTTTGCTTTTCATGCCTGTAATCAAAATAAAATCTTAATTAAAAACCCAAGTAATCTTGTGATAAGGCTTGGATTTAAGCAGTATCCCACTGGAACAGAATCAAACCAGTGTGCTTCAAGCTGCATTGAACAGCAGCCTTTTTCACTTTCATCCAAAATTATTAGTGAGGCAAGTTTCCTGGGGAGAGTTCTAGTGAGGTAGACATCTAGTAGAGGTTAGAGACACAGAGACATCATCTGACACATGCAGAGCACAGATTGTAGAGATCTCAACTCTAAGGAGACCTTGCATATCTTTCCTGTTAGAGCAGTGGACATGGTAGTTATTCCAGAAGAAAACAACCCCTGGAAAAAAGTTTGAGATGTAATGAAAAGGACACTGGTCTCTTTGAGATTCTTTTTTGAATTTACTGCCCGAAAAAGTCAGCTTGCTAAGAATACTGTGAGTGATAGACTGACTGCAATGACTGGCCAAATTCAACTACCTTGTACAACTGATACCATCTTTATGTTTTTGTTCCTCTGCCCTTATTTGTTGCAGTGCCTCTAGGTGAGACTGCAAGCTGTGTCGCCAGCATTGTCTTACTTTATTTATACTCATAGCTATTCATACTGTCCAATAATATTTCATATTTTTCTTGTAGTCCTACCCCATGTCCTGTTCGGTCCTCACACACAGTTTTCGTAACCATTTTGGGTATGCAGGCTTTTGTGGTAGGGAAAGCAAGTTTTGAAACTCACATTTTATTCCCAAAAGATAATTGCACGGTGGAACCTTGGGCACTTAGATAAGAAGTGTACTTAATCTTAGCTATAAATATCCTTTGAATGGTTTCTCAGCATCACTAAAATGTTGTTTATTTTTAGAGTCAGTGAACAAATAGACTCAAAAGAGTTTTAAATTTCAGGAAGTCTTTTATTTGGTAGTAACTTCTGTCAGAAACATGAAGATTGGCATATTTATACATGTAAGTTACTGCATTTTGTGTTGTACTTTATATCCAGATGAGCTCTAATTTAATATATACTCTTGAAAGGCAAACCACATTATAACACATTTTTACTTGTTCTTTCAAGGGAAAGAAATATCTGGGATGCTTAATTATCAGCTGATCTAAAATCATGTGAACTCAAAAAAAACATCAGTAGCTGTTACTATCAGGATTGAAAATGATCCTTTCAAAAATTGCATTGTGGATATGTGGAAAAGCCAACATATTGTTTTTATGCAATTGCTTCCCATTTTATTCACAGAACTCTATGCTTCACCAGAGTTACATATTTATTTTGAATTTTTATGGACTTTAATTGATAGATACCACACTATATTTATCTACATTTTAAAGTTATTGCTTTTGTCATAGTTACATAAAGATTATGTATAAACTGCATAAAATGAATACCGTAGTGGTATTTTTAATAACTAATAAAATAAGAATCAGAGGGAAGTAGCTAGGCAATGAGTAGACATAACATTTTAAAGTATGCAGATTCTGGAATTTTCTTTGGCAGTGCTTCTAGACAATAGTTAATTACTTTAAGCATTTATTGTTGAAGTAATAAGTGCCAGTTAGGAGGGTCTTATTAAAATCCTGAGTGAGAAGCATCCTTTGCAACTTGCACTAGGATATGAATTTCAATCTCGTTATCAATGCTTTCCAACACCTAGTTAGAGTAGAGCATCCATTTTTCTAACATAAAAACCTGGCCTTGCAAGTTCTTCAAAGGTTTTTGCTGACAATACCTAACTAAAATCTGATACTTCTGGTATGGAAACACAAGCTTCCAGGTGAGGACAGCTGTCGTGTTCATCCTGAGCTTGTCCTGTTGCATCCTTGGTCAGCCAGGGATGACTCCAGTGCTCTGTGAGGCCCCCTCCCCTCACAGGCTGTGCCTGGTAGCTCACATGGTAAGTTGGGAACTTGAGCCTGAGATTTGGATCTTCTGCTGCTACACTTCTGAGCAGCTGATAAGCCACAGAACACCCACAGACTTTATATTTATAAATAATTACTCATTTGCCTTTAGAAGAGTTTCCTCTCAGACTATTATTTTACAGGTCTCCATTTGAAACAAACTTTGCCCTTGCTGAGGACTGAGAGTAAGGAAACTCTGCAAAATTCATTTTCCATTTCAAGGATTTTCACTAGTTGTTAATCTAGCTAGTATTTGCTTTAGTGATAATAGTTGAAAGGGATTTGTTTATAACCAAATTCTCAGTGAGATGTTGTATTTCACTCCTTTTCCAGTCAGTTGCTGACACTTTTCAAGTTCTGTCTGTTAGAATACAGATACAGTGAGACACAGGTATTTAATGATGAATATAATTTCCCCTAACTGTCCCATTAAGACAGTTAATTAAAATTATGTTAACATTTTATTCATGTAGTTTATAACCAAGCTGATAAGTAGTATGTTCAGAGACAGTATGGTATTCACTACAAAACTGTCTTTAATCTTTGAATTAAGCTACTGTAATATCAGTTTATGCCTTTTCTGTACTCATTATTTGAGTGAGTGGTCAGTGTTACTCACTGAAATGATGAGTACAGAAAATCTTTCTTCAGATTGCAGTGCATCCAGGCTTTCTCTGTGACTGAACACCGAAGTAAAATATCCAAATGCAATATCCTCTGCTGGGTGGAGGGACAGAGTAATGTGGTAATCAGGGCAATGGATGGGGGTGAAGGAAAACTAAGTTCATGTTTTGTTTTGTCACTATTTCAGTGTAGTGCTAAGTACCTTACAATGCTTCTTGGTATCTCTTTTCCCCTCCTCATTCTTTTCTAGCTCTATTGGAAGCATATTGAAGGAGGAACATTCTCTGCATGTTTATAATGTGGCCCCTAAATAGAACCTTACTTTTTTTGATCCCTCCACAACATATTACAAGCTAATAATTAATAATATTGTGGGAAAGACTGTGCAGTTTGAAATGCTGTTACGCTTTGGTAATTTCCTCTACACTCCATCATCAAATAATAGATCGTTGAGAGAAAAATGAGCAAATAAAAATATCCATACTTTGAGGTCTATCTGAAGGACTTACTTAATCTACAGACTTGACAAAAATGTTGAAAACTAGTCAGAAAACAACTGCATCTGTTTTGAAAATAATCAACAGCTGAAACTTGAGCTACTTTTAGAAGACTCATGGACTTCCAACCTAGTGTTTGGTTCATGCTGAACTTTGTACTTAATGACTTTCCCAGGCTGTTAGGGAACAGTTGTGCCATTCTACAGATTAGAACACCCTTAGGGCTGCTAAAACATGTTCTAGCTGATAAGCATTGCCAAAGTGCTGCTATCTCTGGCAGTGATCAACAGAAACTCTCTGGCCATACCTACCTCTAAATTATACACCTTTTTCAGTGTAAAACTGTGTCGTGATGGTTTTCTATAAGCTTGTCCCCGTTGGGGGCAACTGTCTGGATCTTCAGTTGTGTTATTTGAACTTGTTACATATCTGCTATTTGCTTTATACAACTGGTGAAGTACAGCTGCACTATGACGGAGAACACCCCAACTCTTTCTTCATTGCCCTGTCCAAAACTTGCATCATATAAATGCTGATCTTGATGGAGGAATCCTCCTACATTACACCTCCATTTTTTATATATATGCCAGTTGGTCTCAGAAAGAAACAAATGAGTCATTAATAATTGGTTTTTCAAGATACTGTGCATTAAAAATGTCAAAATCAAACCCATTTGTTCAATGGAAAAATGTACTCATGTTTCCTTCTTGTTTCATTAGAGTGTCTAGCTGTCCATCCTGATGTTCTTAGTAGGCCTCTGGAACCTGATTATGTCCAGGCCTTTCCTGAAAAGCTAGAGGTGGATCATTTAACACACAATTCCTTCTTAAGCATAGTTAATATTCTGATTTAATTTTTCAGTGGTGAAAGAAAACCAAAAATCGATCTGTTCAGAACATGTGTTGCTGCTATTCCTCGATTGCTTCCTGATGGAATGTCAAAACTTGAGTTGATCGACTTGCTGGCAAGGTAAGCTGTTCAAGAATTGAATAACTGCTTCAGGGGAACAGTGTGAAAAGCTGAGCCACAGAATAAGTAACTGTTTCTTTTTATATATGCTTTAAGAAAGTAAATTGCTCTTAATGAATTAGACAGAGATATCCTAGCATCTTTTTACAGTTTTTGTGATTTTATTATGGACTCATAATTTTATGAAAAACTCGATATGTCCTCCAGAACTCTTTCCCATCGGTATGTAGGTTACATGATATTCACTATTCTTCATGAAAGTCACAACTGATTACTGTTTTCTAACCATCATAGCATTCTGATTAACAGGAGAAAACGTCTTTTCTGTGTAGTTGAAAAACATAGAGATACCTGTTTAGTTTTGATTTATGATTCCCACGTGTCTCTTCGGTAAAACAGAATGTGCCAGATGTGGTATATTACAAAAAACTTATATAATAATAACAATAACAATTATTATTATTATTGTTGTTGTTGTTGTTGTTGTAAACCATAAAATAAAAAAAGGGATAATTTTGAAAAATACTATATCCTTTGATTTAATTTGTCTGAGTAGACTTCGCTGAACAAGGTAGTCTGCAACATGATGGCTACACCAGTTAGATTTCAGGACATCAAATCAGTGACTTATGGCAAATAATTATGGTAAAAGGTGCTGGTCAGTACAGGAGAGTCTGTTACACTTCAGTTCAAGTACCCAAGACCAAGGTTCCAGCTTGTGTTCTTGATGTAAGTGGATTATGGTATTAAATTGAACCACGAGGCCTTTGCAGCATATTGCTCTCAGGTAACTGTGGCAAAGCAATCTTTGCCACCCGGTGCTTAGTTTTCAAGCACCACACATGTGGGAATGGCAGATGTGGGAGCCAGAAGGTGACATACAAAAACAGTTTTTTCTGCTCTATGGACAACTAACTCCCAGCGATGTGCTAAAACAGTGAAACAATTGATTCGGATAGTAATGGAGAGTGCAGACAGCCAAACAAGCCAAATCATCAGCCAGCAGTAGGTGTGCTGCAGTGCATGGCCAGCTTGATTTCCTTGCGTGCACATTGTCTGCTATAAATCAGTTGTAGGTTGTTTTAAATCATTACATTATCAAATTATACAGATACCATATTAAACAGTTGCATCAATTCTGCTTAAGGGAAATTTAAAAGGACATGTTTTCCTTTAATCCAATATTTTAACTAGAGTTCTATCCTTATTAATGGCTTTAACTGAGCTGATAAAAAGCATGTATCTATTCAGGTCACAGCTCTTCAGTCACAGGATTGCCCAGGTCAGACCGGTCACTACTCTTAAGGAAATGTGGAGACCAGCATTAGTTTCTTTATAAATTAATGCTACCCTCCTTAAGTCTCACAACTGTCAATATAACCACTGGTCTGTCTTTACTCTGTCATCAAACTTCATTCAGGAAAGGTCAGCTGTGATTCTAAGTATTTCTTGGGTAATTGCCCTGCTGGGACAATGCAAGCAGTAAGTTTGCTGAGTTACCTGACTCTGACTGTGAAAAGAAGTGAGACATCAAGAGGAGCTGAGGAAAGCTTCTCTAGAGCAACTTCAGAAGCAATTACATGCTCAGCCTTTCCCTAAGAAGGGGAACTTTGGGAATCTGTTCTCCTCTCCTACGTACCCATGCTACAGCATCTTTGAGATATTGATAGTGTTTTAAGTCATATTCCTAAGTATAAGCAAAGGTAGGTAAAATAGGTAGGTATATAATAGGTTGGAAAGCAATTAACAAACAGTTTATGGTTCAGGAGACATACAGAGTGGTGGTGGGTAGGGTCTCAGTATTGCAGAGCAGGGTCACAAACTGAACAGGTACAAAGAAGTGATGTTCCTATGAAAAGACAAACCTTATTCACATGTATAGGTCTAGAAGGTTTCAAAAATGTTCTTCTGGTCTAAACAGTATCAAGGATGCCTGATTTGGAAAACAGCATGCAAGCTGAGGCATTATGGTTGAAGAAGAGACTGACCAGAAAACAAGGGGAAAAAAGATCAGTTAATTGAAAAAATTAGGTATATTTAGCCTGGGACAGTGTGAACTGAAAACTGTCTTCAAAAACGTACCTTCAGAGAAGAAAGTAATAAACTGTTTAAAGAATTAATACCTGGCCTAGACTTAATGTAAATCACCAGAATACCCCAGCACCAGAGCTGCTTCTACATTCCGTATACTGTCCCATGTTGATTTGAGACCAGACTGACTACTTCTCCTAGGTATGAAAAAGTAGGCCTGGAAGGTAAGCATCTGCAGTCTAGAGAACACCGCGTTACAGTATTGTGTGTTCTGGGTCAGAAACCAAACTCAGTACAGGGATGAGAAACTTACATGAGGTAAGGTTTCCGATTCTCCATTTTTCCAAAGAACCCTACAAGCTGTTCTGCCAGGGATTTCTGCGGGCCTGTGCTATTGGGATGGAAAGCTGTTAAATATTTTCTTTTCACAAGAGATAAAGTTACATCTTTGAGTTAATTGGTTCTTCTATTCACAGTTTGGTTTGAGTTTTTCGTTCTCACAACAGATGTGTCTTTCGGCGATTTTCAGAAGGAGGCTGTAAGTCAGCAGCTGGAGTTTTTTCCAGGACAGCTGTATTCAAATTTTAAACCATGAAGCAGATGTCAAGTATATACTGTACCTTTTGCCTTTTCACTGCCCACTGCAACCATTCATTACAAATTCTCGAGTAGGTCTTAAATTTAACTGACTCGAGTGCAAATAAACAAACTTGTACTTGCTTCCTGCACTGCCTGTCATCCAGTGGTAATACATAGATGCATTCTTATGCTCAATTTGAATTTCATTTTGTTAGATAATGCCACTGGGCAGTAACTTGGGATTAGGAGATGTCTTTTGTATCCTCCTCTCTGTTATTGCTTTGTGTCACTGTTGATGTCATTTCATGGATGACTTAATTGCGGTCTCGAAAGGTTTTGCTTGTTTATCTGGTTTTGGCATTCTAGAAGGGAGACAAAAATGATCTTTTCTTAGCACAACAAAATACTGTGTTTCTAAATATATATAGAAAGTCACGTGGTTATTAAAGCATGACAGTTATTTTTGGAGTCATAGTCGCCGGGGGTGAATTTTCATGGCAGTTGTTTTCTTTTCACTTAAATAAAATGTCCCCTGCCTCCTAATTAGGCAGCTATAATGAACCAGATTTTTTATGAACCACTTCTCATCATACACTTCCAACTGAATGGAATTTGGTTCCACTCCATTTGCTGTTTTGGGGTTTTTTCTCCTAGCTTTCTGTCCATTTCATTATAATGAGTCCTCCTTTTCAACTGTGTACATTAAATGTAGATAAAATACTTTGAAAATGAGTTCTAACACACTACAGAAAATTACCGTCTCATGGGTAATTAAAACAAAATACATCATAAAGGCAATGAACCAAAAATTGCAGAACACACTAATCTGAATTTACTTTATTCTGCCAACTTCTAACACAGAAGTGGTTTGATGATTTCTGTGTCAAAAGAAAGTACAAAAAATTTTCATGTTGAGAAGAACTTCAATATGATGCAAATAAAGAAGAATATAAAATTTGAAAATGGGATCTGAAATGTCACCATCTTTCAGAAGGACTTTGAGGGTGTTCAGAGTGTTTCTAAAAGTATAGAAAGTCCTGAGGCTGTTTTTCCCATTTCCTCATGCTAAGTTATTTAAAACATAAAGCAGTTTTTTAATTCAAATGCCTCATTTTAATTCTTTTGAAGATTTGCTTTCATTAATTGTGATTTGCATCTTGGCTAATGATTTGTTTTAACTGTTAGCTGAGCTGTTGTGATTATTTTATTTTTATATTTAATGTTAACAAATAAATACATAAATTATGAAATTATGTATTTATTTGTAAGCCTTTTATTATCATACCTACATGGAAGTTGAGTTATGAGTAAATAAAAAATATACTTAGTTTGAGAAAAGTTGCCAAATTATGTACTTTAGAGATACTCTGTTTTAGAAGGGGAGTACACTTCTTTTGGATCCATGAGTATCTTCTGCTGTAGCAAGAATTATAATATAGAAAACAGGTTAAGGATGTTAATTGAGGTCAGCAATAACAAAACCATGATAGCATCATCCACTATTGTCAGTGGGAATTTTCCATCCCTGTTACCTTACTGAGATATGTATGCTTCTTACCACGATAAACACTCCTTATATCTTTCGTTATCTGACATGTACTCTTACTTACAGGCTGTCCATCCATATGGATGATGAACTTCGACACATTGCACAGAATTCTCTTCAGGGCCTACTTGTTGACTTTGTTGACTGGCGGGAGGATGTACTCTTTGGTTTCACTAATTTTCTGCTACGTGAAGTGAATGATATGCATCATACCCTTCTTGATACTTCACTGAAGTTGCTGCTACAATTGCTTACGCAATGGAAGCTTGTAATACACACTCCAGGGAAAGCTTCTGAGCAGGCCAAAACCAGATCTGCAGAGGTATGGAATCAAGAGATCTGTGTCCTAACATTTTTACTAATTGAAGGCAGAAATTATATTCCTTGATACTGCTGTGGTTTTTGTGTTTTGTATTTACTCACCTGAGAAGAATTCACTATGCAAGATTTTTTTAGGTGATTACTTCATGTGTCTTTTGAGGACAGCCGTGTCCTTGTGTAATACAGCAGATGTTGTTGTTGAGCAACATAAGAGAATGCATGTCAAACTAAAATATCCACTTCAGTAAGAGCACATAAAGTGAAATATGTGTATGTAGATGTGGCAGAAGGACATTTTCCCAGGGCTGAAACAGATTGATAATGCTAGTGGGAATGCTGTGAAGAGTGAAGTAGATCTTCTTTTCCCTTGATTGATTCAGAAACATCAAAGAACCTGATTGTTACCATAGCCTGCTGTCTCCATGTGTTACAAACATTTCTGGGAGCTGAACAGCTTTTCTCCTGCTTCTCCCATCTGCACTGTCCCACAGATATTTTCATTATGAGAAATGATTTTTAGGCTCCTTATCTCCTAAACTAATCACACTGGGTATGTTTTCCTTTGGGCAAACATGATGTGTGTTTTATATCACAGAGGACCATTAATTAATAGGTAATGACAGGAGTACATAAAAATGTAGAAAAGATAAATCCTTACATACTTTTTGAAATATTGTTACGCTTTACTGGTGGAGTTGGGTTCTAGAGGCCACCTACCTAAGGTGTTGGCTGCTACACGACCAGAGAAGCACCTGAGGACATGCTGTCTGAAGCAGAAAAAGTGTGGTGTTCACAGTCTGACTTATTCATTCATTTTTTAGTGGAGGATGGAAAAAAGTAGATTAATTGATTATTTCGATTGATTAATTGAAAATTAGAGGGAAGGATTTGTTCAAATTTTTCATACATTACTTTTGTGGAACAAGATAACCTAAAGCAAAAAAACTTGGTTGTTTGACGGAATATGTCAAGTTTCCCAGTCCGGCACCTACTGCATTTTGTTTCTTTATATGTCCTAGTGAAATAGAATGTTTCTTGGAGGCTTGGTTTGCAAACACCACCACTCCATTTTCTCCCCCTTGCCCTGTTCCACAGTTGATACCGAATGGATCCAGCCACAGGATACAGTCTGAAAGAAGCCCTTATTCTAACGTCCTGCACGCAGTCGAAGGATTTGCGCTGGTTCTGCTGTGCAGTTTCCAAGTTGCTACGCGGAAACTGGCTGTTTTAATCCTCAGAGAAATCCGTTCTTTATTCTTGGCCCTTGGCCAGGCAGAGGTAGGATTTTTCTCTCCTGGAACTTTGAGTTTAAATTTCCCAAAGATAAAGCTGAAAACTGCTATTACGGTTGCTTTTAACGTAATTGGTGCAGTGTAGCAGGTATGCACTTAGTTTATAAAAACGCATTTGATCTCAGCTTACTATTTCTATTTGCCTTAATACTGCAAACCTTTCTGTGTACTCAATAATGTAACATTAATGGCAAATGCCCTGTATAAGAATTTGAAGGGAAATGTACAACAACTTCATATTTTCTCTTGGAATGATGTGAATGTAAAATACACTGTAAAACCTTTTTTTACTGCATGGGTCATTTTTGTATTAAGATTGTCAAGATTATAAATTTGTATTGGAAATTAAACCCATTCCTGTAGCATACCATTTTGTGAAAAAACCCACAGGATAAGACAGTTTTAAGATCATTCACATACATTTTCCTTCTATAGTAAAGATGTCTAAGTCTTTTTTATGGATACAGAAGTATGGAGAGTCATGTTGTGTACTGGCGGTCACAGCTCAGTGAGCCATCTAAATGCCGAAGAACACAAAATATGTGTGTTCATGGCAAAGGAATGCTTCAATAAACAGTAAGCTAATTTTTCAGTCTTTTGATACCAGCTATCCAAAGTCATTTGGGATTTTCTGATATGTGCTTTTGTTCGCTGAGCAGTGAGCTATAGCCACAAATTAACTTCATTTCAAACCACAGCTTGGACTTAGTTCTGAGATTAACTTGAAAAAGACAGAAAGTACCCATCGTTAACAATGAATATTTTTAGCTACTTCAGATTCATGTCATAAGTTTCAAATGGTTCTGTTTCATATCCCAAAAAAATAAGAAGGGAAATAATTTGGTCAGGAAAGCAGTAAACTTGTATTCTCCGTGTTTTGCAGGATGATGACAGACCTATGATTGATGTCATGGATCAATTGAGTTCTTCTATTCTTGAAAGCTTTATTCATGTGGCTGTTTCAGATTCAGTAAGTACTACTTTGCTGTTACTGCTTGTGTTTACATAACAAATATCAGACATGAAATACTAAAAATAATACTGCTAAAAATCAAAGAAATCATACAGCTTTAAGGCTCCAGCCATCTACCCAAGAGCTCCAAGGTTCCACAATGTCCCAGATAATCTGTTCCATGAAAATAATCGTACTATGGATATAAAAGATACTGCATACAGAAAAAAGAACAGTTGAGAAAGTATTATTGCTAACACCACCTAATGCTGGAGGCACTTGGAAGTCACTCACTGCTGTCATCTGTTCGAGAACGGAATAAGCTTTAGCTCCCTTGTGTCCTCAGAAACTGGCCCTGCCTGCAAGCCTGAGCCTACGCTCCAGAGTAATTCACAGCTGGGGTGAATTTCTCCTTTCGCTCTCTCAGGGGCCTGATGTGTCTGAGGAAGCAGAGATGGATTATTTTGAATAAAAAAGTGTCAGTAGAATAACTGATACTTAAGACAACTGATTTTGCCTGCTGTCTTAGAGATTAGTGAAGGGCCCATTTCCAGAGGGCAGGAACAATCAGTTTGGGGCACTTTTCAGCCTGATTAAGTTTAAAGCAATAAATGGTCCTTGCCATATTTGAGTGCCCTTTCCAGGGTTGTGGGTTTGAGCCACATGTTGGGCTTAAAAAAGTAACCCCAGCCAGCAGTCAAGCCTCACACAGCTGCTCACTCACTTTCTCACCGGTGGGATTGGGGAGAGAATCGGAGGGGTAAAAGCTGGATAACTTGTGGGTTGAGATACAGAGAGTTTAATTGGGAAAGTAAAAGCCACACACACAAGCAAAGCAAAACAAGGAATTAATTTGCCACTTCCCATGGGCAGGCAGGTGTTCAGCCATCTCTAGGAGAGCAAGGCCCCATCACATATAGCGGTGACTTGGGAAGGCAAATGTCTTCACTGTAAATGTCCCTCTTCCTCCTTCTTCCCCCACTATATACACTGAGCATGATGTCGTACGGTCTGGAATCTCCCTTTGGTCAGGTGGGTTCACCTGTCCTGGCTGTGTCTCCTCCCAGCCTCCCAAGCACCCCCAGCATCCTCTCCAGTGCAGCAGTACAAAAAGCAGAAAAGCCCTCGGCTCTGTGCAAGCCCTGCACAGCAATACTAAAAACACCTCTATTTTATCAACCCTGTGTTCAGCACAAACCCAAAACACAGCCCCATACCAGCCACTGTGAAGAAAATAAACTCTACCCCAGCCAAAACCAGCACAGAAGGGGACATTGACCTGATGGGGCGGTTGGGCCCCTCTGCTTCTGAAAACAGAAACTGAGCAAGAAAGAGACATTCTGACTTCATAATACAGGAATTAGGAAATTCGTCTGAAATAGCAGCACCTGGGTTTGGGTGTTTCAGTTTGTAGAGGCCAAGGTTTGAATTTTGTGCTTTCATTCTGTTTGTTAATAATAAAGCAAAGCAAATGCGTTGCCTCTGTGCCTGGTTTCTGACTAGTGCAGCAAGGAGTGTTAATTTATCTTTTCTCTCATAGACAACAATCCCATTAACACACAGCGTGGATTTGCAGTGGCTGGTGGAGTGGAATGCTGTCCTAGTAAATAGCCATTACGATGTGAAAAGCCCTTCCCATGTCTGGATTTTTGCACAGTCCGTTAAAGACCCATGGGTTCTCTGCCTCTTCAGTTTTCTTAGGCAGGAGAATCTACCAAAACACTGTCCTACAGCTCTCAGCTATGCTTGGCCATACGCCTTCACGAGGCTACAGCTGATCATGCCTCTTGTGGATCCAAAGTAAGTGACAATCAGCATTTCATTTTCTTTTGTATAGGCTGTAATATAAGCTTTTCTGTAGTTGTTTCAGTGTCAGTCCACAAGTCCTGCAAGGTGCCACCCAGAAACTGGTGCCACGCAGGTTTGAGTTTCATAATTGCAACCTGTAAGGTGGAAAACTCCAGTTTTCTACCTTCGTCGATTTTTCCTGTGTATCATGTCATCTTGAATTGCAGCTGGTAGATACATAGCGTGTTTTGTTCCCTTTTAAAATATTTTAAAGTACTGTCATTAAGACTTGAGTACTTGTAATTGAGACTGGAAGATTGTTTTAATAACTGTAATTTATTTTTAAATTCTAGCATTCCTGTTAATGCAAAGAAAACAAGTACAGCAAGCAGTGGAGACAACTACGTTACTTTGTGGAGAAATTACCTTATTCTGTGTTTCGGCGTAGCAAAGCCCAGTATTATGAGCCCAGGACACCTGCGTGCTTCAACGCCAGAGATCATGGCTACCACTCCTGATGGAACAATGAACTATGATAATAAGGTGATACAACCTGTTACAAGTAAACTGTTTAGGAGAATTTTAAGCTGCATCTGCATGGAAAATCATATCCTGATGAAAGTATTTCAGTTAGGGAATATTTTGATATATGCAATCTGCTTAACACACATAATTAACAAATCATCTGTATGATATGATGAGTTGATAAATATTTGGCAAAAGCCATGGCATTTTCAATATGTTGCTCTTTTTTTTGCATTCCAGGTGATGTGCATTCAAAATATCAAGGGTGTGGACATGTGTTTTGAAGTTAACTTTAGTTTGTCATCCCCTTTCTTTCCCTGTAGAGCACTCCAACTTGTACATTTAAAACATTAATCAATAGAGCAGAGATTTTTTGTATTGTATTCCTCTCGGATATATGCCTGTCAGAAGCAATAATATATATAATCCACTTTCAAGCAGTAGCAACATGAGAGGAGCAGTAGCTCCACAAATGCAATTACTGGAATATTTTAAAGAAGCAAAAAATTAAGTAAATTACAATACTCTGAACTAAAGCAAAGAGATTTCCCAGATGTATTTACTTGTTAGGCATTATTGAGATGATTGTGAGGTAGCAGACATCTAGTTAGACTGGTGGATTGATATCCATAATAGTAAAATCATTCCAGCATGGTTTTAAAATATATATTGATTCTTGGACAATGTTTGTTTGTTAAAAAAAAAAAAGTGTTTACTTTATATTGATATGCTGACGATTAAATTCAACAATATTTTAATATATTTTAGGCTATTGGAACTCCATCTGTTGGAGTCTTACTAAAGCAGCTAGTTCCTTTGATGAGACTTGAAAGCATAGAAATAACAGAATCACTTGTATTAGGATTTGGAAGAACAAATTCCCTTGTTTTCAGGTACTTCTCCACTTATCATATTCTCAGTTATTTGCCTTTAATACAAGTGCTTTATTTTTGTTGTAACTTAAATATATATTTAAATTTTTATTTGCACTTTAGAACTTCGTGTTTATATGTTGGGTAAAATATCGATGCTTTTCAAAGGACATTAGATTTTGTTTACAAATATTTATGTTTTTTTAATTTAGGGAATTAGTAGAAGAACTCCACCCACTAATGAAAGAAGCCCTAGAAAGAAGACCAGAGGTTAGTTGTAAAACGTAAATGTACTAGTTTTTTAAAAATGAAAAATTATTTTAAAAATAGTAATTCTGCCTGTTTGAAATACAAATATTTTCTTTTGTATTAATTAGCAAATTAAGCTCTGTGTGCAAGAAGAATTTTATTAATTGTATAATTTAAAATAATTCCATTAAAATCTAGTTTAATTTAAATTCTGTCAGTGATCCAAAATGTACAATAGAGAATTCCATTCTGAGGAAAAATTTCCCATCCAATATGGAACCTCCTGATACAGAACTTCGATATATTGGAAATTTACTTTCAGTATCTGAAAAAAAATATATGTTTTAACACAGCTGGGCTACAAGCACATTTTGCAGCAGTGTTTAGATGTGTTTTTATTTTCAGGGCAGGCAGGGTCACTTGTTTCAACTTCACAGAATCACAGAATCACGAAATGGCTGGAAGGGACCAAAGTGGTCCAACCTCCCTGCTGAGGCAGGGTCATCCTGGATCACATGGCACAGGATTCTTTCTAAACACGATCAGTTAACTGACAAATCAGAGCTTTCACCTTCATTACAGTACTCTCTTTTGTTACAAGAGAAAGTAGTGCTGGAAGGGTTCCCAACAGATCTCCAATCCACTCAAGAGAGAATGCTGTATTCTTAAAAACCTCTGGTGAGAAAATCTGTAGCCTCAGTAAGCAGTTTAGTCTCAGGATGTGCCTGTGCAGCTGAACAGGAAAGCCATGGGGACAGCTTCAGTACTGGACTCAAGCTGATGTTCTGCTCAATTTTCCCTCCCTGCCTCAGTTTTGGACCATTCCATTTGGCTCCAAGATAAAAATATGAGATGGCTCATGGACAGTTCTGAATAATTCTGTGTCTAGTAAATGTCCACAACCATTTCCATTCTGCATTGCTTCACACCTCAATTCAGTTGTGTGGCTTCCATCCCTATGAAGTCACTGATTTGAAGGTCACCTGTTTTGATACTGGGCAGAAGCGGATTAATACACCTTAGTGCAGCCACTTGCCTCTGCATTTTGTCTGTGCACCATTTAAGACAACTTAGTCTTGAAAAGGCTTTTCTGGAGACATACATATCCAGTCTACCCTCAGGAAAGGAATGCTAGAATTCAGAGGTTTCCTATATGTTGTAAGAGCAAATTTAGCACATGGAATTGTCAGTAGGGGAATAGAAGAACGAGAGACTGCAATGTTAATTCCTGTATTTTTGCTGATATGACTAAATGGGCCACCTTCCTGCAAACAGTGCCTGGAAACACAGGAGTGACTGTATGGGTTGTGTAGCTGTAGAGAACACAGCAGGCCTCCATGTCAGCAGGCAGGTATCCAACACGCCAGAAACAATGTCCTTGAACATATGCTATGACTAGGGAGAGAATTCCCAGCATGGCCAAGAACTGCAGGGGTAAACCAAAACGGACATTACACAAGATCCACCCTGTGGGCGCTGGCACAGAGCTTGCCAGATCACCTCTGACACTGCTGCAGGAGGCAGCTGTGTCTGGTAAATTATTACAATAAAACTGCTTTTTTCTCACATGTGCTTCCTGGAACCTTGAAGGTGCAACAGGAGAAAAACAGGGCTCTGAATAGAACAAATCAAATGGCATAATTATTTGAATAAAATCTTTGGCTGGGATGCTGAAATTCTGACAGCTCTGGGTCAGAATACCAGGCAAAGCATCATTTTGTTCTCCCACACATCTACTGCTGGCCATAGACAGAGCCAGAGTCCTAGAAGAGATAAGCCTTTGATCTCAGTATTGCTCAGTTTTGAAGAACAAAGTCTGTATTTTCTCTGCACTTTTCTTGTTTCTTTGAGTTCAATAGCAGCTTTTTTACCTTCTCAAGTTTTTCTTGCTTAGGCAGATGTAGGATACAAACAAGTCAATTTAGCCTTTCCGCAAAGAAGAGGCCTTGCTGCATTCACATCTTTCCAGGCAAGGCAGAAGACAGAAAGGACAGCTTTCTAGAACACAGTGAGATACAATGAGCCAGTTAACAACCATGAAGGAGGGAGGAGTACATTACTGTGGGCAAAACCCCTGCAGTCAACACACTCAACACTGGACTGGAGTGGTGTCTGCTGGGAGCTCACTTGAATGTGGGTGCTGGTATGCTGCAACACTGCCAAGTTCAGGAACAGCTAATCACTAAGATGCCTTCCTTGGGTCTGGATATATGTTCTGCGCTTAAAGTGCCTCCAGCACCCAAACTAGATGATGTTAAACTAACATGAATATCACTGTTACCAGAAGATAGTGTGGGTTTTTGGTACAGGAACCTTGAATATTAGTTATTTTTATCCAGTATTTCATTATTTCATTTCCACAGTTTCAATAAGTACTAAGGCAGTTGTTACCAATTTTTTCGAAATAGTTACAGAGACAAAAAATCGGTCATATTCAGTTCTTTGTATAAGCACAGTGTTACAGTGCAATATCCAAAAGCACTTGGGTTCCTTCGTGAAGAAAATTCTTGAACTGGAATTCTTAATCTCACTACGGTACTGGCATTTCTGAAGCTACTAGTTTTTAACATGTACACCTATGCATATAAACATGGTTGTTACTTTAAATTCCAAGAACAAGAAACGTCGAGAACGACGAGATCTACTAAGACTGCAGCTACTGCGAATTTTTGAGCTCCTTGCTGATGCTGGTGTTATAAGTGACAGGTAGGACTATCACTTATCATAAATATTGATCTTTTAAGTGAAATAATTTCCAGTGTTTGCCACACTGAGATTATGTCGGTATGTTCTTTGAAAAATTGTGTGGTCTATCAGATATGGAGAGATTTGCATGCGTTTCTGCAGAAAACTGTAGTATAACTACTCTGTTATTCTATATTAATGTGCAACTTTCCTTTATGCTAGTACGAATGGAGCCTTAGAAAGAGATACACTAGCCCTTGGAGCCCTGTTCTTAGAGTATGTTGATCTGACTCGCATGCTTTTGGAGGCTGAAAATGACAAAGAGGTCGAGATCCTTAAGGATATGAGAGCACATTTCAGTGCAATGATTGCCAACTTGATTCAGTGTGTTCCAGGTATGGAGCTAAATTATCTCAACATACTAAGAAGCTGCATTTAATATAGGTATCGGAAAAGCAATTTTTTGTTTCTTTTTTCGTCTGTGCTTTTTTCACTGCTTGTGAATTGTCATACAATGAATGTAAAGGGGAATGTAGAAAAAAAAGTGTTCAAAAGTCTATTAAGTTTGAAATAAAAGTACCAATAAAGCTTGATGAAGCTTGTAGTAGTCATGTATAAGAATCACCTCTTTAAAAGCCTAGCAAAGAAATTATCTGTGACCTCTAGGGACTCCAGATTTCTTTGACATAAGGCCTTATTTTCTTCCCTCTGATTTGATTGCCAGACTCTTCATAAACTCAGACATGCCTTGAAAAGTACAAGTAGGTGCAGAAAATATGCAATATTAAATGCAGTGAAAAACTTGCCCAAGGTGTAGAGACAGTATCCCATGTTACCTGAATCCAGTTGTATCACAGAGCTTTGTCCAATTTATTTCATATTTTTTATATATCGCAATATCACTTCAGAAATGTAATGTAATTACATTAGCAAAAAGCAGATAAACACCTTCGCTTTAAAAGGCCTTCATGTAATTACTGGAAGATGAGATCTGTGGCTTTTTTTTCATTTGCTCAGGTAATTCAGCTGTTCATCATATACTTGTCACAAAGAAGGAGGTGCCAAGTTTCTTTATTGTCCCTACCTATTACTGTATGAGAGTAAGACACGTGTTGTTTAGGCTCAAATTTAAAGAACTGGAAAAATCAAGTAAATATTTGCCACTAAAGGAATGCAGGAGGCAGTGAAAAACCCTGATTTTATAAGTAGGTTCTTGCATTCTTTTCTGTAGTCAGATGTACATGTTTGTATGATTACATCTTAACTCAGAATTGAAGGTTCTTAGAAATAAGATGCATCTTACTTGGTTAAGTTTTTTAAAGGAGCTTAGATACTTCGGAGTAACTGTATATTGAACATATAAAAACCCCTCCCTTTCTGTAGAAATTTGAAATTCGTGTCATCATTGTGCCACATGAATGTGTATTTAATATTAACAAATCACAACTATTTCTATTTCTGTTCACTTAGTTCACCACAGGAGATTTCTCTTCCCTCAGCAGAGCTTGAGGCATCACCTGTTCATCTTATTCAGCCAATGGGCAGGACCTTTCAGTATTATGTTCACACCACTGGACCGTTACAGTGATAGAAATCACCAGATTACAAGATACCAGTATTGTGCATTAAAGGTATTAAAGTTTCACTGTACAAACCAGTACCAGCAATTTTCCAGCCAAAATAGAAGTAATTGTAGGGTCTATTTCCTTTTATTTCAAAGAAATTTGAATTGGCTTCCTTGATGCAAACTTGTATGCTCATATGTATGGTATCCTAGAACATAGCACTGAAGTTATGTATTTTTTTCTTTATAGACACTTTTCAAGGCTAATTATTTTTAAAACCAGAATGCATTTTGAAATTTTACTTAGCTGTTCATTCATGGGTTAGCAGATTCAGCAAGGAGATCTTAGGCTCTGAAATTAGGTATAGTTCCAATTCAGTATCTCAGGATACTGAATCTGTACCAATGTACATCTCAGGAATGCCTCCCACGCTTGCCTGGAGACACGCTCAGTAATAATGTACTTCTGTGGCAAAACTAGTTGCAAGTCCCCTGCATGAGTAAGCTGGGAAAGTAATAGCTTATTACTTAAATAAGCTACATCACTTGCTGTAAGACAGCTTTAATTTTTGCAGTAACATACTATTGAAACATCTGAGTATATTTTAATTGTTTTTGTAGCTTGATTTGTGAGGACTGGGTAAAATGTCAAGATGTATCTTGAAGATAGTCCTCTAAAACACTTTGAGCATGATCTGGAATCCAGTAAAATCTATAGCAATGTAATTATTGAATTCAAAGTCAGCTGTTAACCATTTTCACCATAGTTCCCTCCAAACAGAAAGCAAGTGGCAGTCCTGCTAGACTGGATGCAAATCATTCTGAAAGGTTCTTTGTGTAACTTTTTGTGTAACTGAAGTTTTATGTGTTTCTAGGCCATGTCAGCTGTGCTCTGCTGTGGACCTGTGTTTGATAATGTTGGCCTTTCCCCCGATGGATATCTTTACAAATGGCTTGATAACATTCTGGCTTGTCAAGATTTACGTGTAAGTACTGACCAAAATGCAACACTGATGAACAATTACTCACTGTACTGGGTGAGTAAAGAGTTTGTGACTAAGAACTATGCCTGTATATGCTCTAAAAATCTCTTCCTGCTCGGTAGATGCTGATTAAACAAACCTGAGTGAAAGTTGTGTGGGTAGATCTCGCAAATAAGTGATAAAATAAATTATTCAGGAAAGGGAAAGAAATGTGGGTTTTTTCTTTTTAAAGAACATGTAATAGATTATTCTTGCCATTTTCCATTTCTGTGAAGATGGGCTTTGACTTTGTACCTACATAGTCATAGTTCTGTGTTTGTAGCTGATTGGACTGCCTCTTTGATTAAGGAGGTGTAGACTGGTGATTTATATCAAGTGGAGAGAGAGAGACAGCAATCTTTCCCTTTCGTTGTCTTGCACTTTGTCCTGCTGTTCTCCCTAAAACTCATACCAGCACACATAACTCTGCTAAGAAAAGGCAAGCAGCAGAACTGAAACAAATGCATGTGAAGCAGCTAGAGGGTAGAGGCTGTGGAAATGGTGATTGATTGGGGAAAAAAAAGGTTGAACAATTTAAAGAAAGAATGAATCGCTGCAGAGAAAATCCTTCAGAAATGCGATTTTGGAATGTTGGTAGGGACAGAACTATAAAGATATATGTAAGTGATATGCAGTCTCTCCAAGCAGTTACCTACACTTGGTGGCAGAGTATTAATAGGCATCAGTGTTTGGTGTACCAGCACTGTCCTGTGCTGAAGGAACATGAAGTCCAAGCCTTAGCTGTGATGTGTTTGTAGTGGTGGTGGTACCAGGATTAAGTGATTCACAGTCTGTAGGGAGAGCTGACAGGTTGCTTGATGTAGTTGAATTAAACATACAAGTTTTCAGTCTTGTAAAAGGTGGTTTTTTTTGTCTGCCTTGCTTCTGTGTTAGTCAGAAGAAGGATAAACATGAAAGTCTGTCACTCTGTGAAATTCACGTGAAGTAGGAAATCAGTTAACAAGTCAGTTAACTGATATAAATGGAAGTTGCCCAAGAACACCTATCACTTAGATTTTCCAAGGATTCTGCTTTTTTTTTGTTGTGCTTAATTTTGGAAAATTTATTTCATTTATGTAGTCTTTGTACACACTATTTTTTCAAGTGAGTCACATTCCAACTCTGCTATCCCTAAAATAAATTTATTACAAATGTTCTGATTTCTAATTACATATTTGAATTTTCCATTTTCGCCCTGTTTTGCCTGTGTCACTCTAAGAATTTTAGAGAATGAACATATCTGACCCCATCAATCATGTTTTGACATTTGCTCAGGTTCACCAGCTTGGCTGTGAAGTTGTAGTCCTGTTGCTAGAACTGAATCCTGATCAAATCAATCTCTTCAACTGGGCTATAGATCGGTGTTACACAGGATCATACCAGCTTGCCTCTGGGTGTTTCAAAGCCATTGCAACTGTGTGTGGAAGCAGGTATTAATTAATCTGTTAATCTACACTTTCAAATGTAAAGAAAACTGAAGGTTCAGCTCATTGTTGGTCACACTCATATCTTCTCAAACAGTTCTTGTGGACTGTATCACTTGATTTTCATGATTCTGAAAACAAAGTGATGTGCTTGGTAGAAGATGTTCTTACTATATGTATATTTGAAATCTGGGGCATTTTGATGCTATTTTTCTCAGAAAGATACAAAAAAACTACAAGAGTTTTATTTGAATGTAGGTAATAAATCTGGTTTCAAAGGATTTGGCATGGTTTTTAATTTAATTTATAAAAGGAAAAATGTTTTAAACATCAATAGCTTGAAAGTCATTATTTTGACTTGTCGTTATCTTGAAAGTCATGGTTTTTTCCTAACTGGCTTTCATTTTATTTGGTTAGCTCCTTTTCTGTCAACTGGTATCATCATTACTGCTAATGCTGAGCAAGCACAAGCTACAGGAAGATGTGAATAAAAATGTTTTTGTGTCAGGCCTTCATCAAACTCTATCCCTTTATTTTATTTTAAAAGACAAAATTTATAGGTGAAATCAGTGCAGTAATTTGCATCTTATTAAAATAAATGTGAAAAATTACTTTTCACAAAAATAATTTGGCAAGATGTCTTAGCACAGAGAAATACTTGGGATTTGGAAAATCAGAATAAGTATTTTATAGTTTTTCTGCAAAACTGTTTTGTTCTTGCAGGAGCAACTAGACTACAGACTGTGTTATATTGAGATTTTTAAAATATGAATGGAATTTTGTGTTTGCAAATCCAGTTATGTTAACAGGGTTTTTATTTTAATGAACACAGAAACATAGCAGTTTCAGCCAGTCTTTTTTCCTCAGATCGTATTACCTGTGCCACTGTTTCCTACAAATTAGTCTTTTCTGTTCTTACATTAAAAATTGAGAGCATAATCTTTGTGATTTATTTTGGAGGGAAAGTCCTCTTCCTAGCAAGCTGGGAATTTTTATTAATATTTGAAAGCTGTTAATAGTTTTTCCTTTATCATCTGTCAAAATGTATCAGAAGACCACTGCTTTAAACTACCTGTAAAATGAGCAGCAATGTATCTCACTGATGATGTGTCCATCCAGCTTTCTACAACGAAGCCATTTCCCTTCATTTCTTTTGTTTTTGTGTTTATTTTTTAAGCAGTGGAAGGACAAAGAACCAGTTACAGAGCTTGGCTTGCAGCTAGTGTTTGGAATTTTTCAAGAATGTCCCATGCCTCACATGTATCTGCCATATTAAAAAGTCCAAATAGGCATCCTGCAACCATCCAGGAGCACTGTAGCTGACATCTAGGGTGATAAATTGATGTTTCACAATTCAATCAGTGCATTTACACATCATCATGAGAAAACAGAAACCTATTTAGTGCAAATCCAAATACAGTGATGTGGGAATTACTCCTCTAACAATATTCTCATTAAGTTAACACTTTGATATGTTTAACCTTACAATTGATGCTGACTTTATAGATAGCAGACTTTTTGAAGCAGTTCTTCATGTTTACTCTTTGAAAACAATTTTCATAGAATTGTGTAATACCTCAGAATGTTCGTGTCAGAGATGGTATCTTTTGTCCAGAGGGACTGTTTGAATTGCAGCTTGGCTTAAGAAATTATCCTTGGATATTTTCATGCTCCCCATTTTATTTCATGGGTGTCAGCCTGTCCTGTAAACAGTTTATGCTATAAATTAAAATGAATTGACAGTTATAGACACAGGTATTGCATTTCTCACTGTGGGTAACTCAGTGCACTGCTAAGCATTAGTCTAAGGTAATTATAAATAATCCTTTCTTTCTTCCTGTTCACCAGATGGTCCTTTGATCAAGCAGCCTGTATTCATAAGAGCTCCCTTTCCCATATTCTGATAGTAGAACAGAGAAAAGAAAGATGACATTCTCTTTAGACCATATTACGGAGTAAATCAGAGTGAATATAATCTGCGTTCCTCACCAGCATTCACAAAAATGTTCTGTTTATTCTTCTAGGAACTATCCTTTTGATATTGTGACGCTTTTAAATTTGGTGCTGTTCAAGGCATCTGACACCAACAGAGAGATTTATGAAATTTCCATGCAACTTATGCAGGCATGTATCAGCTACTTATTTTTTCCTCCTATCCTTGGAGACTTTTTAGGTGGTCTTCTTATAAAGTACTGTTATTTGCACATTAGTTTTGTTCTGAAAATAAACAATCGGTTTTGTCTTGGCTATAAAAACTTACACAAATATTTATATAAAAATGAATGTTATAGTGTCTTTCATATTTGGAGCATATACTCTGAAACATATAGAGCTTTCTCTGGTAGCTAAACTTGAAATGCTGATGTTTCTTGATTTAATGAATTTTTATTGTCTCATTCCTTTATTTTTTTTTGTCTTTTATAGATCCTTGAATCAAAGCTCTTTGTTTATTCAAAAAAGGTAGCTGAGCAAAGACCAGGCAGTATCTTGTATGGGACGCATGGTCCACTGCCACCTCTTTACAGTGTCTCACTTGCCCTTCTTTCATATGAACTAGCAAGGATGTATCCTGAACTTACCCTTCCACTTTTTTCAGGTACCTATATTTATTTGACTTATTATCTCCTTTACATTTTTGTCCAAATGCTAGACTGCTACCATTTTGAACCACAGTTCTGTTTATAAATTTGGCTTGACCTGTTTTTATTCTGGTTCAGGTCAAATCAGATTTAGGAATCCAATATGTATTTCCTAGAGGTACTCACACGAAGTACAGAAACCCTTTTTGGGACTCTGTGCCATTTACATGATCTTAGGGTAACTTTGAAATTACAAGTGCCCTGAATGAGTTAAAATAACATTGTCAAATTCTACTATGATGGGTTCTCTCATGTGATTCTTCTTACGCATGCATTTATATAGATCATACTTGTGAGGATATATTTCTTCATTTTTTATAAACATGACTTTAACTTTGAGCAGATTGATTGCCTGTATCCAGTTCTACCAATGATTCAAATCACTCTGAGTGATCTCTGCCTTCTGTTATTTGCCACATCTGCATGTGTCAGCATTTTTAAATTTTATCAGAAATACATATTTTCAGTATTACTGAGAAAAATGTTAAAGAATGAGACCTGCAGGAGCACAATTCAGAATATACCCACTTTGAGACCATTCCTGGGAACAATGATGTTTTGAGACGTATCTGTCTGGTTTAATCAATCTTATGTGTTGCTCTAGTTTTTAAATAACAGAATGCAAATGTCTGTAATCGTGGGAATTTTTACTGGCTCTTAAAATCCCTTTCTGTTGTTTTTACTCGGTCTGTAGGGGCTGGAGGGAGAGCAAAGGAACAATACATCATCCTTACATTTCTCAGTGCCCAAGATACCATGAGTTATAAATAGCTGGTGTAGGGAAATTCTGATGGCTCGTTCGTCATTAAGCAAATGCTGTTCATTATTACTGTTATCTTCTACTCATGTTGCTGTAACAACTTTGTCATTTAAAAAAATGCAGATATACAGGATGTTACAGTCCAAGTGAGAGATCCTTTCTATACATCTAGAATCATAAGGAGCAGAGAACAGTGTGTGTCTTCATGATTTTTAAAAACCAGGCAGAGAGTAAACAAAGGAAATGTTTGCTCTACTGATTTTACAGAAGAATTCTGGTAAAGAGAGATAATGTGGTTCACTTTGGCAGGAAGCTGTATTTCTTATCCCAGATTTTCCAAATCCCTTTGCCTTACAGTGCCAGTTCTTTTTTTATAAACTATATAAAATGCTGTATACAAGCATTCCTGAACTGACAGCCAGCTATCAATTTTATAGGCGTTCCCACAGGAAGTAGGATCCCAATATATGCAAGATATTTTTTGTGAACTCAGTATAATAAGTGCTTTATTATTTGAACTATAGCTTAGAAACCTGGAGGTCAGTGGGCCAGTAATCTGCAGAATACTTTTCTATGTTCTCCAGAATCTCTTGGAATTCTAGAGTAACCACCAGTAACTGAATTGTCCTTTTTTCTCTTTATTGACATCCACCTCACTTAATACATAATGTGGCACAGTAACAAGGGGTGACTTTCTATTTCTAAGCCCAGACTGTGTTAGTTATTTTAGACAGAAGACATATCCAGTTGCTTGCTATTATTAAACATTAATTCGATATTTCTCTTCAGGGAGCTCAAGAACATGGTTTTTTATGCTTGTGGTGCGGAAGGTAAAAACCATCAGGTAGTCTAACAAATGTCAGAAATGTGATTTAAACAGTGTATTTAGAGTTTCCATCATAAATTAATATGTTGTCCTTTTCAACGCTTACTATTTTAGAGGTAAGCCAGCGATTTCCAACAACACATCCAAATGGAAGACAGATCATGCTCACCTATCTGCTACCATGGCTTCATAATATTGAGCTGGTAGACAACAGACTACTCCTCCCTGGCTCCAGCCCTACCACTCCAGAAGATGAACTGAAGGACAAGGATGGGGAAATAGCAGTCACAAATGGACTAAAAGGCAATGGCTGGGGCTCACCAGAGGCCACCTCCCTGGTTCTTAATAACCTCATGTATATGACAGCCAAGGTAAAAAAGCAAATCAAACAAAGAATCTAACCTGTAAAACTTCTGTTTCTTCCCTTCAGTGCCAGAAATTTTACACTGGAACAGTCTGTACCAATCAAACAAAGCCTGCTTGATTTTAGGATTCCTTTTTGAATTTACAGTCCTCAAGACTTTTATTTTCTCTTATGATTTAAGTCCTTCTGTGGATCAGAACCTAAATAGTTTTAAATGGAGTTCATGCTCTAAGGTCTGTCAGGTGGCCTTTTAAAATACTGTTTTGTAACTTCTTACAGCATTTCACTGTTTGTTTTTTTTGTGTGAGAAAATGCTCTAAAACAACGTGCTTTAGTTTGGAAGTCTGCATATTTCAAGGAATGTATGCCTATGATTCTTTGCAGTATGGAGATGAAATTCCTGGACCAGAGATGGAAAATGTCTGGAATGCTTTGGCCAACAATGAAAAATGGAGTAACAACCTTAGGATAACACTGCAGTTCCTCATTAGTTTGTGTGGTGTTAGCAGTGATACCATCCTTTTACCCTATGTAAGTCTTTGTATTTTATTTTATTTACTGCTGATTACACAGGTTGTAGTGAAGAAAACAGCTATTACCTGCACAAAATTAATTTCTGTATCAAAAACAAGAAACACCAACGTATTCCCTAACACACTGTATAAAGTTAAATGGCAGGAATAAAAGTGCCAAAAAAGAATAAACTGAAATTTAAAAAAAGGAATTGAGTAGTTCAAATCTCAGCCTGGACCAGCAAAGCACACCCCATTGCAAGTGAGAGGTGCGTTTCTCTCAAGCAAAGATAAACTTTGCATGTCTGTGTATGGGGACAGTAACACAGACTGGCCATAATTTGCCAGAAAATGCTATATTCTCTTCTTTAGCAGACTAGAGCTTTCTGTGGGACATCTCAAGAGACAGAAGATAGTTAACCTTTATAAACTCCTTACCATATCAACTTCTGCCACTACATGACTGTCATAAATTATCTAACGGTTGCTGCAATGTGCAACTCAAACTGTGCTGGATATTGTTATTATTCAAGTTAAAATAAAATCAGGGCTGTCTGAGAAACCCAGGCTACTTCCATTCCCATGTTCCTTATTGCTCAGTTGCTGAGTGAAACAGAATCTAAATTTAGTGAACTTTCCAGCACAGTTACAATATGCTGTTTTATTAGTTAGCCTCTTTCCTTTTATTTCCCTGAAATAAATTTGAAATTACCATTAATGTGATGAAATGTATCTAAAAAGCCCCATAAACATACTTCATTTACAGTTGCTGAAGTAATAGTTTGCCCAAAGTGTTTATGATGACTGCTATGCATATTAGAATAAAGAAAATATAGAAGCCTGTAAAAATCTTCAAAATGTACCATAGGCATCCATTTGTTTCCTTTTATTTGTAGGGTTTACTGTTCTATGTGCTCAAATCAGTATATGTATATGCCTAGCTAGTCAAAAAAGCAAAAATTTGAAAGCGAATCGGTATAAGAATAAGCTCAAGGTTCATACGAGAGGAAGACAAAGGGGTTGGTCTGAAATAAGATCTTTCCCTCAATTGTGACAGAGGCTTTCCATTCAGTGTTGACCATGCTTTGAGCAGGAGGTTAGATGAGAGATTTCCCAGGTTCTTTCCAACCTGCCTCATCCTGCAATCTATGACAGATTTGGGATTAAGCCCAAAGGTGGTCTCTATCAGGAGGAGCTGTGTTGGCAGAGAACAAGTGGAAATCACTTGTTAGAGATCATACACAAAAAGAGGGCTCTTGCATTTCTGACAGCTTACAAAAGGAAGAGGGGCAGTTTTTTGAGAGGAAGGAATAGTCCTGTGCTATGTCTCACTCCTAATGTAGCGTGACTGGAAAAGCCTAATAACCCTGTCACCTCTTGCCCCGGAGCCCCTCACATACCTTATCCGCCATCCAGGTGCTTGCCAAGCCAAAGCTTTCAGCACCTCCTTTTTCCAAAACTGTTGCCATCCCACAGCTCTGAGCAGCCTTTCCTCAAACTCCCTCCTATCCAGAGCACTTCTTTCTTCAAATTCTTTCTTTGCCTCAGAGCCTTGGCTTTCACAGCCCTGTCCTCCTCCAGGACAGTACAGTCCTCTTACTCCACAAAGAGAGCAATCTGTTCTCATATCTCCAGCTTCATCTACTCAGCGTCTTCTATTTTACCTGTGGGACTTTTCTGGTCTCCCTCCCAGGCTTCCAGTGGCTGGTGGCAGCAGCAGCTGACAAGGTTCCTGTGTTTTCTACCACCCAGTTAGTCTGTGTTTTGTAACGTTGAGTTGAAAGTCTGATTCCTAGATTTTGCAAAATCTGAAAAAGTTTTTAGCTTCTGTAGAAAGCCTGATTGTGCATATGAGTCACTCCTTCACTGATAGCTTTGTCTGGAGTAGGAAAATACACTGGTCTTATCACATGCATCTGGTCAGTGTTTTGCTAATGCCCTGGAGTTTACAGATAAGAAATCCTACCTAACTCTGTTAACTAGGAAAGACTGCTGATACCATAAACACGTGTCTTCCATTATCATGTAGATAACAGATACACTACACCTTAGCAAATAAAGATCATCTGGACAGTTTATCAGCAGTGTTCCAGGTCACCCGGGTTTAAAAGACCACAGAGTTGCAAGATTGCCAGTTACCCATCTCCTTTAGGAGACTCCTGTGCCCCGAGGCAGTCACCAGCTGCTTTGTGCCTTCGGCCATCTGTTCTCTCTGTGTGGGTCCAAGCCAAAAGCATGCCTGACTCACATTTTTGAATTTTTTTTTTCATCATCTAAATTAATTGCTTTGTTTCTTATGTTTCCTTTAAGCATTTTTTCCCACTGCCCCAGTACAAATTGCTGAGCTGTCCATTCTTTCGCATTATGAACTGAAAGATTTCTTAGAATATTTACAGTCCAGAAACCTCTTCAGCAAAGACTCCGTGTTGGGAACGTGACCCCTTCGGGGTGAGAGAAGGTGAAAGTAGCACTGTGAGCCCAGCCAGAAATGAGCCTCAGAAAGGAGAAGGATTTGTATCTGGAAAGTCCCTGGGAAATTTTTAGCACAGTAGAGGAAAAGAGACTTTGCATATGTGCACTTTCTATAATGAAAAAAAAAAAAAAGACAGGGAAGAGAAGCAGTAAGGGAGTTATTTTAATGGAAGTATTTAAGAGTATAAGAACAGCAATACTTGGTGAGACCAACAGGCAGTTCAGTCTAATATATTAGCTCCCCTATAAGCATCTATTTAGGGACATCTTTAAAAACAAGAAGGCAAGCACAGGGAGATTCTTCTCCATATGGTCTCCCAGCTCCAGCAGTTTATGAATCGAGTGGTTTTGTGCTGGAGAAAGTCTCTGCTTTTGATAGCGATCAGGGTTTTTTCCCTCAAGAATTCAGCCAAATTTGGTCTCAGTATCTCAACAGTCCTCATTGCCGCAATTCAGGTTTGAGATCTTTTTAAAAGATTTATTGAAATTTCCAGAGTTTCTATAAAACTCTCAGATTTTTCAAATCAGGATGCATGAAGTCTGTATACATAATTGCTCTGCCTTTCTTCCATTTGCTCTTACTTTGCTTACAGATATAAGTAGCAATTCAAAGCTTGGCTTACTCTTTGTGGCTACAGCTACAGTTTTGTAGATGTGCATGTTATATAGTTATATACCTAAACAACTCATTGTGAATGGTAAGCAAAAACTTTGAAGTAATTAAATCATAGGTTCAGTCTGTTTGGGAAATGATCTCAATGTTTAAATGAGAAGTTTTATTTCTGTATGAACTGTTTGTGGTTTGTGGTGTCTGTCCAGGAGCAACATTTGCATTCTAGATAATTTCAGTACTGCAGTGCAACATTTATTGATTTTTTTGGAAATTCGCTTTAGTCAGAGTTTAACCACTGTTATTTTCTTCTACAGATAAAGAAGGTTGCAATATATCTATGTCGCAATAACACTATTCAGACAATGGAAGAACTTCTTTTTGAGCTGCAGCAAACCGACCCAGTGAACCCCATAGTCCAACATTGTGATAATCCTCCGTTTTACCGTTTTGCTGCCAGTAACAAAGCCTCAGCTGCAGCTTCTGGTATGACCCAAATGTGTTTTCTTTATGCTCTCCTGCTCTTCTGAGTCTTCATCTCTTTGTAAAAAACAATCTCTTACTTTTGCATCCATTCAGACCTGTGTACATGAAGTACAAGTTTCAGGGCCTTGTTGCATGCCTAAATTACAGGTTTTTTAAATTCCTAATGGTGTATATGCTTTGTTAACATATGCTTAATTAACTTAACTATTTTAATAGCGTATTACCAATATTTGATGCTGATCAGAATTCTACCACTCTTCAGAAAACTTCACTCTCTAGTGGTTCTTTTACCACTAGTTTCTCAGAACAAGAAATGATCATCAACACAGTGATCACAGCAGATACATCAAGTAGAGTTTCCTGAAAACTGAGAGCCTCAGTGGTGTGGCAGTTCTGTTTTGAAAGGCCTAATGCCATTTTCCAAGCTGCAGTAGTCAAATATACTTAAGAACCCACCCCTCATTTAACCTTGTAAATGTTTTGCCAAATCCTTTAAAAACAATGGGCTGTGTCTCTTGAGCATGATCTTAGTTTAAGGAGTAGAAGACCATCATTCTGTTGATCTGCTTCTCAAAGCATGTAAACTTTACACCATTCAGCCATGGAAGCAGGTCCTGGTTTGTAGAAGTAACTGTGTTCATTCATTCATTCATTTATTCATTCATTCATTCATATGTGCAAGTACTTGCAGGAGGGTCACTTGACTGTAGCTGCTAAAAAACCCTGTAAGTTATGGGCTTTTATTGCTTTGCAGATGCTGTCTGCTGCATGTAACAGGTGTTCTTATTCACATCTCATATACAGGAACCACCTCCAGCAGTAACACTGTTGTAGCTGGCCAAGATAGTTTTCCTGATGCAGAGGAGAACAGAGTGGTGAAAGAGACTGATGAAAGGTTTGTGCCTTGGGGTTTTTTCCCTCCAAAATGTATGTGTTTTCCTAGGCTAAGGGTGAGATGTTGGACAAAGTTCTGCATTGTACTGTGAGGGACTCTGGTGCTCAGAGCGATCCTAAGTGGCGTTATCTCAGCATATATAATTTTTTTTTAAAAAAAGCTATTCTCGTGATCCTAGTTCCTGACTCTTGTTTAATACTACATTGTAAAGGAGCAACTGTTAAACCTACATTGAATGAATTGTGCTAAGTAGGTCATGGTTTTGTAGGAATTATCCACAAAGCTGAAAGATAAAACCAGGAATATGTACCAAATAATGGCTACTAAAATCTTTACAAAAAATCAGATTTGATCACACCATTTGATTCCATGGACAGTGAGTAAAATTTAGTTTGCAGGTTTATATCAGTGATTACAAGGACACCTCCTTTGTCTGGATGAAATGTCTTATAGAAGACAGCTATGGAAAATATCTTGCTTATAAATCATACATTCAGTTTAGACTTTTTCTACTTATGGTACATACTGACAAATGACAAATGAATAAATGCAAAGCCTAAGGGCCATCAGATCCTAGAGCACAGACATCCAGATTGTTTCTTTAGTAGAAACACTCTTAATTTTGTAAGAGGACTTTGGACAATTTATAATAGCATTTGTCAGTAAGTGTGTTAGTATCACATTAGTCACTGATAGTCACTAGTATCACTTAAGTAGTCCAACCCACATTTTCCTAAGGTTCAGGGCTTAGAGGCACAGAGATAATTACATGAGCAAACTCTTCTGTGCTTCAAAACCTTTTGAATTACTTGCCTGCTACAAGTTATAAACATGAGTAGCATTTTGGCAGGTTAGTTATGTATGTCTGCTAATTTAAATGTAAGTAAAAAATCACACTCAGTGCTAAGTAAGGTTTCAAATTGATAGTAAAACAGATTTGACTCTAAGTGATGTTTTTCAGCATATGCACTAGAAATGTACTTAAAAAGATAATACAACTATTTTTCCTCTGAATTTTTTTTTTATTCTTTACATAAATATTTATGACTGTATAGTTTTAAGATAGATTTTTATTCAGTTGATTTACAGCCAAGTTGAGCAAATGTCTCCTATGTACTTTAAGTCAGGATTTCTTGTCTTATATAAGTTTTAAATGTGACTCCAAAAAGGTTTTTAGCATTCAGATCTGTCAGAGACTTTATGATAAAAACGGAAGGAAAATTACAAAGTTCTGATATTGGTATTCAGGATCCTGCTGAAAGACACCTCAGAAGAAAATGGAAAATAATTTGCCTGAATTCCTTGCTGGCATTTATGTTACCGAAGCCGGCTCTAAGTGCATCTGCACTTCAAAACCGGTGTGTCAATCTTAGAATGTCCATTAATATTGACTTCATATGCCAAGACATATGAAATAATGAGGGTCATAGATAGAATACCGTGTATTGGATGGCTCACAATGCCTTTTTGTCAACTTGCACAAGGAATTTATTGCATGCTTATGAGACACACATGCTTTGGAGACAATGCCATATGTTCATGTATAGTGAAATACCCTGCACTAAGGTGCGTGAACATTAGTAAGAAATTGAATTGAAATTAGTCTAGAAAATCTTCAGTCTTGTCTTGTTTGATACATGATTATTTGTAATTAGCTTCCTAGCTTTGCAGGAATGGTGATGTTTTTAGGTCATCACTAGAATGTGAGCTGTCAGTATGGCTCCTGTCATTCCACTTCAGGCCTGATTACCCTGAGAACACAAGGTGGAGGAAGTCAAAGGAGATCACCAGGAAAAGTTAGCTTAGCATGAATCTGTGGCAGATTTGAGGACAGCTGTGAGCAGTTTGCTCTGGCTCTCATATCCCTTAACTTTTCTATTAGGTCTGCTCTGGCATTTGCTAGATTCTCCTCTTGAAGGGTGATCTGCTATAGATTTTCCTGCTTGGTACCTGTGCGGGCTTGGCTTTGGACTATCAAGTCAGTCACAGAATCACAGAATATTCTGAGCTGGAAGAGACCCACAAGGATCATGGAGTCCAACTCTGAAGTGAATGGCCCATATGGGGGGATCAAATCTTGGCATTATTAGCACCATGCTTTAACTGCTTTATCAAGTTGGCAGGATTTCACCGATGAACATGATCTGTGACAAATACTAGCTATGAACAGTTTATATCTCAGTTCATCCTTGGCAGTTTCTTGCTTCAAAAAAAATCACACTTTTGCAGCATGAGAGTTCCCCTTTGCTAAATTTTAAAGGCTTGTGACATGAGAGCACACTGTTAGAACTTCTCAGAAATTGGCTGCAAAAATATTTTGTGGAAAGAATCAGCATTACATTTAATTGCTGTCTACTCCTGTGTAAAAGTGCATGCTTAAGGAAATGCTTTTTTTTTTTTAGGGTAAACATAAAGTCCAGATGTTTAATATCAGTCGGTGTTTTTAATGAAGATTTTTTTTCTTGTATTTTAAGGTGCAGTAATGTCATCAGAGCACATACCCGATTAGAATCGAGATACAGTAATAGCTCTGGAGGATCTTACGATGATGATAAAAGTAAGTTCTACTCAATTTGATGAAATTTCTGGTGTTTTGGTTGGAGAAGAAGACATTCTAATGACCAGCGGAGCCTTTCTGTTTAAGTTTTGTATGAACAGTAATGTAGCATCGCCATGCAGGAAGTGTCCTTATTTTACCTCCATACCTCGTTTAATTAATTTACTTTGTTTAATCTGGGTTTAGTCAAACCCCATTTCTGTGAAGAGAACTTCACAGAAAGCAGCAGCAGAGAATCCTCCAGAGATTAACACATTGGGCCTTTCGTACATGGCAAGGCAAAACACTTCTAAGGGCTTTAGAGGAAGTACTTTGAGTTGTGCCATTTGGCAGTTTATCCCTCCAGATCAAGTGCTGTTATTTGAGCATGAAAAGAGGTTCAAGAGTTTCCAAACATGAGATCTTATCTCCTCCTTAGCTTTTATCTGCTCTCTGCAACCAGTTTCTGGGTTCACTGTGCAAATGTGTGTTAGAGGGGAGATGGGGCTCCTGAGCATGCTTCTTGTTCTTTATGTATTTCTGCTAAATGGGCTGTAAATGGACACGTGGTGCTCAGCAGAGATTCCAAAGAAAACCAATGTTAACTATTGAACAATAATGCAAAACTGGGGAGTTGGATGGTTTGACTTCATTTCTGGAGTGAATTCAATTTACAGATTTTGGCTAGGCCCTAACCAAATGTAAAAAAAGCAAGATCTTGTTATTGACTTTCATCTCTGGTTTATTAAAGCCAGGTCAAGTACTATACAGGCCATAATGTCTTGGTTTGGTATTACAGACACCATTTTGGAACAGTATTTTGACATAAATAGTAAAGATTTTATATATTTTTTAACCCAAGTAATTTTTGGCAATACTCTCCTGCAAAATATGCAAAGTATGTAAAATACAATACAATAGGATAATTTAATGTACACCAACAACTATTATTCATAATTATGAAGCACAGTATTGACAAAATATTGTGTAGGTACAAACTCCAGTGTTTAAATACATAAAAAAGTGTGCAACATCTTAAACTCACTGGGGTTTTGTACACTTGTCTTGGATTTTTTATGGCTTTCTAGAGCTGCAGCTACTTAAAATGCTTCACCAGATGTTAATCGAAGCACTGTTACTAATCTGATCTGCATGAACAATCTTTCAAGACAGAGCAATATTTATATTATCAGAACAGCCTTCAAAATACCTGGTTTTGACAAGAGCTTTGAGTGATAAAAGGTTAAAAAGTACTGAAATTTTCTTTGCTCTTTTGGAATGTCTCCTCCAGCCAGTGCCCAAATGTTTTTTCCTGCCTGTACCTGCAAACTCTGTAGTACCATGAATATTTATGCAAAGTGTGCTTCTCACAGGGGTTCCTTTAGCAGATATATAAATACCTAGAAGGAAAATAAAATGTATTTTACTTAGCTACTGACATTTATGTAGAATTCTAATAAGAGAAAGGAATTTTTATACCTCTTGTCATGCTACAAGAAACATAACGCAACTTCCATTAAGAAAGCACAACTTACTCCCTCAGACAGGCAGCCCACGCTGCAAAGGATTTGGCGGTATGGCTTCTCCCCTCTCTCCAGTCTACTTAAACATTTGTGTATTGCCGAGTGTATAAATAGGGAACACAACTCTGCAGCACACAAACTCTTGTTCAGGCAAGGATTGTATGTTACCTTCAAAGTGCTTCTTTTCTTTTTTTTCTCAGTCTGCACATAAACCTGTGAAAACAGAAGTGAGGATCTAGGTCTTGGTGTGAACTTCATGAAGCACTTTTCTGTGAAACACCTAAATTGGTAGAAATAAGTCATTCCCATGCAGTGCTTTTTCTGGGAAAAGCATCTGGCAAACATGATCAGGTTAACTCTTAGAAGAAGAGTATGTGAAAATACCATACTTTGCTACATTATTAAGTCGGTTTATTCTTATTTATCTGTAACTAATCAATCATCCTCCAGAGAATCTAAGTAGAGGTCTAAATCATAAAGATATAAAGTATCTCTTAAAGACCAGCACTTAAGAATGGGAGTCGTAAAGTTGGCATTTTAGAAATAATTGAAGCAGCTACTACATTGAAAGTCTCCTGAAGATCTGGAAATCTGAAGATGTTTTCCTAAAACTAAGAAGTGATGTACATTAGAAAAATCCAGCTCTGATACTTTTGTAGGCATCAAAACAGTTTTGTTTCCCGTGGGAAAGCTGACAGGCATCAGATACATGCTGTTAAAAAAAAAGTGCTGAGAGTTTCAAGCTTACCTAAAATACAAAAGTGTAACAAACCAAAACCAAAAAAAAAACCAAGCAAACAAACAAAAACACAAAAAGAAGGAACAGAACAAAAAATAACACTCATTAAAAATTCATGAAGGGCAATATTTGAATGTATGTCAAAAACAGACCTGGAAAGGATACTTTCCATGGCAGTGTATCACAGATGGCCATACCTCAGAAATAAAACCTGACCAGTGGGAAAATCGAGTGGAATGAGAGAAAATACAGGAGAGATGAACGAAACTGTGCAGCTGAGACAAGACAGAAAGTGGTGGAAATAACTTACTTGACCCACATCATTGCAGATAAACAGGTGGAAGAAAAAACCCTAATGCTCATTAAGAAACAGCAGCTGTCATACTAAAGCAAAGTTAAATACATCTTTGAGAAATTCGAGATATAATTCATCCCTGCTGAAAGAAAATTACCCTGAAAATGTTTTTTGCATTCCTTATGCCTCCTTGCTAATTCAGGACATTTAACTTCCTTTGTAGCATCGCTCAGCAGGGCTCTGGTGAGGAGTTGCAAGAATGTGTCACTGGTACTCAGCTCCTTGCAGCAGATGGCTTCTGACAGCAGCTTTGTTGGCTGAACTTTTCCCTCATTTTTGAAGAGAAAGTCTGTTGCTTGGTGCTTTGTGATCTGGATCCAAAGCTACGAAGTGACAGCAGGGATTCAGCTGCCGCTTCTACCATTCATTGCTGTCTGCCTGGAATCTCTTTAATTTCCAGCAGCATGAAAGAGGGATTAAAAATACATCACTTGTTATTGAACACAGGAATTTGCAAACCTCATGGCATCTTATCACATTATTCCAAACAGCTGAACTCACATGTTAGCATAAAATCTCTTTTAGTATTTCTCAAAAATAGGTAACCAGGCTTGAGTTCTATGCACTTCTTTTGAATATTTCTCCATGCAGATGATCCTGTTTCTCCATATACAAGCTGGTTATTGAATATTGTTGAAACCAAACAGCCACATCCCCTGCCCATGCCTTACAATGGAGGATGCTGGGCACCACTTGTGGACTATCTCCCAGAAACCATCACACCGCGGGGACCCCTTCATAGGTGAGCAGTTTCTCATTCTGACATTTCAGACAGTGAGATGCTTCCTCTTAGTGTGTTGACCAATACCAATCCAACTGTCCCACCATTCAGAACATCTGAAAATCATACATTCAATTTCTGCCGATTTCCAGTTCAAAAATCAGCATGCAGTGAAAGCTCACAGTTTTAACAGATTTCTACCAGAAAGCCTATTTACAATGTAGGACATCACTGATAAGAATAAGACTGATAAAACAACTGAAACAGAAAAGGAAAATTTCTTTTTCCTAGGCCTCTGTGCCTATTATTCATAGCACTTTGATCTTTTATTCTAACTAGGCTATTCATATTCTGAAATTCTTCTTTTACATAATTTGTATTGACAATAATAGGGTTTTTTCAGAAATGGGTACTTGTTTGCTTGATACTGTAACTAAAGTGCTTCAGCATTAATCATATTGAGAAGAAATGCTACAAATCTGAAAATGTATAGATTGTGTATTTCTTCAGAAGTAGGCATCCTGTTTCTGCTTTCCCATTTCCAAGAGGTTTGAAACTGATGCTGTGGTTTAACTCCCAGGTGCAACATTGCTGTTATCTTCATGACGGAGATGGTAGTGGATCACAGTGTGAGAGAAGATTGGGCGCTGCACCTCCCTTTATTGCTGCATGCTCTCTTTCTAGGTAAGACCAACAGAACAAGAAACAAAGTAAAAATGTGCTCTGTCCTTTTACTTTAGTTTTGCTGAAGCTGTAGAACTGTATTTCTTACGTGTTTTATGATTTCCTCCCTCCACCCTAAAAGAAAAAGCCCTAGGCAGTTACAGTCTGTAAATTAGTCTCAAAACTTTGAAGCTTTTGAATATTTTGGGCAATTTCACCAAAATTCGAGAAGCATGTAGAAATTTGAAGATGGTTGGCTTCCTAAAATATGGGCATTGCCCCTTGCAAGAAAAGCAGGTGAAAATCATGCCTTTGTCCGGCTTGCTTTGTGATGACAGTCTGCACATACCTTGGACCTGGACTACATACATCTGTGCTGTCTCTTGCCCTTGCAAAAATAGTCTGTAAGAGAGCCAAGATTGCTGTCCTGCAGAGGTAGCCAAGGTAGGACACAGACAACTGGAAAGCAAAGCTTCATTAATTGCACTGCTAATGGAATACTTTATCATCAGTGTGTTCCCTTATGTCCCTGAGCACTGAGGCACTGCCTTTTCCCCACTGCTCTGTCTGTTCCTGACTGTAGCACAGTTCATCAGGAGGGTGTTACCTTCCTTGTCCTGCCATTCAACGTTACGAAAAGTGAGTGGCCTAAGTTTTTAGCATACAAGGGTGTTTAGCATTATAAAGCCATTTCCCAACTTCCATGGTTGATAAATAATAGTGTTCACAAATAAACACAGACAGTTGTGAAATAAATTTATTATAGCTGAGATAACAGTTCACTTCTCATTCAGTCGCCATAGTTACCACTAAGTATTCACGGTCAGTCTGGGAAGAGTCTGCTGATCAGCAGGCAAAAAGAGATTAAACTGGGAGGTTACAGCACAGTGGTAAAATGAAGTATGAGTTGAAGAAGATACTTTGTTCTCTTTCACTGCTACTCTGTTACCAACTATTCTGTCTAAAATTTTTTGATGAAATAGGATTTTATATGTCAATACATTGGGTTCACAAACTTCTAATGAAACACAGGACTAGCAAAGCATGACTGTGTTGGATGGGACTTCCAGAGTGAGTTTCAATATATTTCACATATATTCATCACTTAAAACTGAAATTTATTTTGTAGCTGCCTATATAACAACTTTTTCATTTTTTTTGTCTATTTCTGTGAACTTTCTAAGTGTAAGAGGGAGCTGAAAGAGAGCTGGGTAATTTTATGGGTCAAATCAATAACCATTAACTGATCAAACATTGTCTTTACTATGATTTGTAACAAGTGTGAGAAAACTGGTGCTTACAGTTAGAAATTGTCACAAGAATAAATGAAGAAATTAAGAAGGAGTAGTGACCACTTCAGTTAAGACAGCTTTAAGGAGCCATGCAAATAAACTTATGCAGAAACAGAGTTATGGTACTAGTAACCCATTAGAAAAATATCTTTAGTTATTCGTTTGTGCAATAAGGTTTCAACATTACAGATTTTTAATAATGAATAAATATAAATTTATTAATACCATATGAGACAATCTCTTGGTTAAAAACTCTCAATTCTGAAGTGTGAAATTAAAATTAAATTTAACTGGTAACTAAATGTAACTGGTTTAGTGGTAACTAAAGTGAGATCACAGCTTTCAAGCTTCAAGTTCAGTTTCTCTAGAGTTGTTATACCTCCTGCAGGAAATTTTTCTGTTCTGTAGCAGAGCTCTTGTGATGTTGTAAGGAAGTTACGCCACACATTAGCCAAAGGTATGAATGTAATTAAAAATTAAACATTGCTGTCCTGTTGGAATGTGAGCAGGCAGATGCATCTGCCTGAAAAGCAAACTAGAAACTAGTATAGTGGCTAGCTGGAGAGCTGATATCCTTTCATTTGTTGGAAGGAGTGAGAAAATATTAAAATGAAAGAATTTTGCAATGCATGTGGGTTTAATAGGCTATTGAATGGTTTGTAGTACTGTTGGTGAAGCAGGCAGGCAGACTGCTGGTTTGAACTTGCCTATCTCTGGTGCATGAAAATCACTGCTGTTTGAAATCTCTTTTGCAACCAGTGTGAAATGAGTTGAGCAGCTAGACTCCTTTTCTGCGGAAATGTGTCCACGTCACAGAAGCTTACCCTCCTTGGAACTTTTCCAGGTTAAAGGGACCAGCACTGGACAAGTACAAAGACTGAACTGTCCTTCTCACATCCTAGTTAGCAGATCTGTGCCAATACTTTTGTACAACCTTGGGGTTTAATAGGATTTCAGCTACAAGTGTTGCCAATATAGAATTTATTCTCAAGTAAAAGACCTTTTCATATCCTTTCAGATGTATGTTGAAACAAGGTAGGATGTGTTCATTACCTCCTGGCAGGAAGAAGTAAATGGAGAAAGGGGAGTGAGAGCAGAAACCTTAAGAAGCTGTAAAAGAGGTGGGCAGGATGGCCACAGTTCTTTTGGAGGAGGCTATTGGGAGATGAGTAAGACCAAGGGTCACAGGACCCCCAAAGAATTGCCCTTAGGAGCCAAAGACACAGCATTCAGACTATGGCAGTATGAGCAGCTTCATTACTGCAGGCCAAACAAGAACCAGCATGACTAGAGTATCTTAGAAAACACCTGACTTGAAAGATCTGTTGGCTGATGCCACACAGAGTAATGAAGTAGCTGCTTTTTCAAAGAGGAATATATCCTGAGAAGAGAAGAGTTGAAGAAGAAAAAGATTAATGTTTTCATCACTGAAACTACTCCTAAACAGAAGAAAGTTTGTTTAAATATACTGCAAGGTACTTAAAGAGACTCAAAAAGAGATTACTAAAAGAGAGTGCAGAAGTATGTGTTTCCTTCATATTTGTGATTTGTGAATTATTCAGGCTGTTTTAAAATATTACAGACAGCAGTAGTGTAAACCAAATCAGAGCCTTTTAGTGCTAGACCTTTGGTTTGAGTTCTGCATCCTGAGTTAGGGGCTATTTTCTCATGCTACTCACTGGTAGTTGAAGTTCTTTTTTGAGTCATTTGTCTGTCAGTTCCTTTTTTAATAAATCAGTATCTGCCTCTTACAGTTTGCACTCATTCTAAAACTGATGTCTGTGCAAGAAATCCAGATACTGTGGTAAGCAATGTAATTACAACCAGCATCAAGAATACTTCATCTTTAAAGGTTTTCCAGACCTGTCAAATTAACACTGCAGTGAGACAGAATGCCTAAAGCTATAGTGCCACTCATTCTTTGTACCTCCTGTGTGGGACCTCAATCTGGAAACTAAATATACACATACATTTAAATAACGACATTGGTAACTATGTCTGGAAATACTACATCTTTTGTTTATTTGCACTATTGTCATGAACTGCCTTGGAATTTTTGCTATTTCTGGAATGTGAACTTGTTTATTATTACTTCGTATTCAGAGATTGCTGTAACCTTTTCTTTCTAGGTCTTGACCATTACCGCCCAGAGGTCTTTGAACACAGTAAAAAGTTACTGCTTCACCTTTTGATTGCATTATCTTGCAATAACAACTATCAAGCCATTGCATCTGTGCTTCTTCAGACCAGAGAGATGAATGAGACCAAGACTCTGACAGTACAACCAGCATACTTACCGGAATATCTTTACACAGGTAATGAAGCAAAAGAAGAACACTGTATCATACTGTCAGGTTTTGATAAATCAAAGTTATAAAGTGGCAAATATGAACAGTTCCCATTAATACTAATTCCATGTGAACTACCCTAGGGATGCATGCAATTTATTATTAGATAACTTTTCATGATAGTGAGAAAGTTATCTAATGTAAGGGAAAATATGTAATGTAGTATTTTAAAATTAATAGGGGTAATAACTTTCTGATTCCCCCCTCAGGGATCCAGAGCTACTTGAAATGAGGGCAATCATTCCTCAATGATTAAAAGAAATTAATAAATAATTCCGACACAGAAAGAGCAGCAAGCATGTGCAGCTCAGATTTTCCATTATTAAGTTAAATTTCACATGATACACACTCTCCTTTGTATCACAGATACATTTCATTTCTGTCCTGAAATCTGTTTCTACATTAGGAGACTTTCTTTGGACCTCTGCTGAGGTCAGTGTTCTCTTGCTTTTAGCAATTTGCCTGTTTTTAAGGAGTTGGTTGGAACCAGTTTGTAGAAAGCTGCTAGTTAGATTTACTGTTGTCATATAATATTACAAACAGCAGGTGTACTGTTGAGTTTTGAAGGAATCACAGAACCAATATAGAGTTACGGATGTAGGATTAGTTGTCTGGAAGAGGGTGGGGAACTTTACCATGAAAAGTAAAGATTCTCAAATCAGTGTCATTTCCGTGGTTCTTTAAGAAGTAATAACTAATTTGGCTTTATAAAAAATATTACTTGATCACTTACTATTATTTTTTCTGAGACACAACAAAATTATTTTAAAGTAATGAGCAGAAGGGATAGGTATTTTAGATTGATGAATTATTTTGGCCAAAGAAATTTCATTCTGAATAACTTCTGTGAAAAATTATCCCACATGAATTTCCTGTATTGAGTTGGGTGGATTTCTTTCCCAGTGCATATCTATGAATTATTAAATACAGAATAAAATTCTTACATTAAAATTATATCACTGCTTTTCTGCCAAGATGAAAAACTGATTTCATTCTTGCATCTGAATAATGTAATTGGTACCCTGAGTCTAGCCCTCTGAAGTTCAAGTTACCAAGACTTGATATTTTGGACTGTTTTTGAGAAGCTAATATAAAGAGTGAGAGTGTGGGTGAGTAGCTATAGCGAAGAATCCTAACTGAAAATACTTCAGCTCAGATTTGTTCCACATAATGTCAGGCAACTAAATAAAGAGTCTTCTGATTTGCAATGGATTTTGTCCCATTTTTCTCGCAAGGACATTTTTTTCTCTTATAAATACAGCCTAACATAACTAGAAGTCTAACCTTAAGAAAACAGGTCTTAGCTTCTAATTTTAGCTCTGAAACTGTGGCAAGCTTTTGATCTAGCAGAACTCTTACTCAGGTGTTTCATCCTAATGCTGAAAATACTTTGTATGACTAGTCCAGTGGGTACAGTTACTAAAGGTGTTGAACAGGAGCTTTAAACATTTGTGTCTTGATTTCCATTACATTTGTAACATTAGGACAGCATAATTGTCCTAAAAATTCCACCCTGCAGTTTTTTTCCTCATCAGACTAGCCCAGAGAAGTGAACTTTGCATGCACTTTGCCAACTTCTAAATTCACTTTACAAAAAATCCTACTTCTGAATGTAAAATGCCCTAGAATATTTGTTTTCCAAGTACTGTTGTCCTTGTGCAGTAAAAAAAGAAATCTTAACTTGGATAGTTTTCATTTTATACTGGATTCTACACATTTAGAAACAAAGTACCGTTTTCACGTCCATCAGTATTTGAGGGGTGTTGTGTTCTGCACATTTTCTCCATGTTTCCCAGTGGAAGGTTTCTGCTGCTGGCTCTGAAAAGAGCTGCTTGGCAGACACTTTCATCTGCAAAGCGAGCCCAACAGCGCATTCCATCTTTATCTCCTCCCTTTTGGCTGGCAGGTGGCTTTGACTTTCTGCGGGAATACCAGTCATCTCCGGTGCCAGACTCCGGCTTGAGCTCCAGCTCCACCTCCTCCAGTATCAGCCTGGGAGGCAGCAGTGGAAATCTCCCACAGATAACACAAGAAGTTGAGGACATGGACACTGCTGCTGAATCAGATGAGAAAGCAAACAAATTAATTGAGTTCCTGACAACCAGGTAATGCAGATAAGCAGAGGATACGTTTGTGCTCGAAATGCATACTTTCATGAAGCAACTTAAAGGAAAATGCGTGAGCTTAAATAGCAATTACAGACTCCCATTCCTCTTTTATTGATACTTACAGTAGTAGGTAGGTACTTAAAAGCACCACAGTGTCAGAAAAAAAACAGAAAAAAATCTTGTCTGACAGAACTAAAATGTTTAATTGACTGATAGTTTTATGTTCAGCAATGAACTAATAGAAAAAGTCAGTTTTATTATTATAAAATAAAACATAAAGTGTACAGGGAATAGTGAAAGGCCATATTGAAACTAGTATTAACTACCAACTACAGCCAGCAGATTCTAGGCACGATGTTAAATTGAAAAACAGGTATTTGTTTATGCTGCTCTCTACACAGCATAGCTTATATTTTAAAATACAGCATAGGAATATTTATTTACGTTTATTTAAAATTCGGTTTGGTTGCATGTTTACCAGATCATGGCCCTGTAAATATCTAAGTACATGTAGAGATTATATATTTTAACTGATTATATTTATTTCAGTTAACTCAAAGAAATTTTGCATTTTGTTATGTATTTCTTCAAGAGCATTTGGTCCACTTTGGTGCCATGAAGACATCACTCCCAAAAATCAGAACACCAAGAGTGCTGAACAGCTCACTAATTTTCTGCGCCATGTTGTGTCTGTATTTAAAGATTCCAAGTCAGGTAGTAAGTATTTTCCTTTCATAACTAAAAAAATATTCCCTCACGGTCACACTTAATGTTTATCCTGTGGCTCAGTAGATCTACTTACACAGAAGCACAGTAAATATGTCTTAACAAGAATGTATGACATATGAAAGAATTGCTCTAAAACAGTCATGTTAGATTAAACTGTGGCTAAATATTGAATTGAATATTTCTTCAAAGCTGTTGGTAGAAAGCCTTTTGATTGATTCTGCCAGATAAAATCTCCTCTGTGTCCTGTTGGTAAAATACATCACAGCTACTAAGTAAATATACTTTGTTAGATTTCTTCTGGTAATAAAAGTTTAGTTTTCATTTATTATGGTTTTTAGAACTTAGGAAATGTGCTGATTGCATTTTGAAAACCAACACAGTCACTAATTAAATAATTCCCAAGATCAAAGCAGAATGCAGCATCAGTATTTATATTAAAGATCTTATCCAAAGCCTTCTGAAGCTAGTGGAAAGACTCCTAATTCAATTTGGCTTTAGGTTTGGGAGTTTTCAGAAGTTACTGTTGCTGCCAGCAAGAATAGTGGATGGCTTGAAAGTTTGTCCAGGAATTGTTAAAAAAAATAAATCAGATTATTAATTTCAGACTCAGAATTTTGTTTTGCAGTTAATTCAGTTCATTTTGTTGCATTATGTACAATATAAATGTAAAATTCTCCAAAGCTCAGACATTTCTGCACCTCCATTTCTCACACTGTTTGCAGCATACACTAATGGGCATATCCTCCTCACAGAGTAGGTTCAGCCTGTTTATGACCCACAGTAAAGTCTGTAATAAAAAAGGGGGAAAAAAAATTGACATCCTATTCTTTTGCTTAGGTTTTCATTTGGAGCAGCATCTGAGTGAAGTTGCTTTGCAAACAGCTCTTTCAAGCTCTTCCAGACATTACGCTGGTCGCTCTTTCCAGATATTCAGGGCCCTAAAGCAGCCCCTTTCTGCACACGCGTTGTCTGACCTCCTGTCAAGATTGGTGGAAGTTATTGGAGAGCATGGAGATGAGATTCAGGTATGCCTGTGTAAATCATGCTTCCTAGAACTGTTGATTCAATGCACACTTAATTTAAAATTACCATTTTAACAAGGTGTTCTGGAGTCATGTGATGAGGAGTAGAATGTGGCCTTAGAAAAGGTTACTTCTGAGTTTGCTTGAATTTGTATGTACCTTATCTAAGCCTTCATCAGGCTGTTACAATCTTACATAGCTCTAAAAGAGAACAACTAGAAAGTTTTAATAATTGTCACTCCGAATAAAATCTTTGTGATGACCATTTTTCGTTTTCAGCTTCATTAATTTGGGCTGAAGGAATCCATCATCCATCTGGTGATGTAATCTCACAACATGAAGTAGACACCATCTCATTCCTCAAATGTTAACATGTTTAGGAATAAAGAACTCCGTACCATCCATAGTAATACAAAGCTTACACTGACTTAATTCGATACAGACCTTTCACTGCACTATGATGTTCACTCTGTTTAGCTAAACAGACTGAAATTTTACAATCAGAGACTATTTATTGCAAGATTCAAGACTTAATAAAGAGAAATACTGGCTCTCAGTAAGAAATAGACTGACATCACCTCCATATTTTACTTAGGTAATGAAACTGCCACAAGATGACAGTAATACTCTGTCACAACTGCTTGTGTAGAATTTAAATCAGTGACCTGCAAGTGAGAGGTTCAGTGTGTCATTACCAATCCCTTGATGAGATATGTGCCCTTCTTGCAGACCTTCATAGATCATTCAGAGGCAGAAAATAAAACACACTTGTAGTGACATTTTAATGTTCAGGGCAGTGGCTTTGATGTGAATGTTGGGGTTTTTTTCAGGAGAAATTACAGGTTTTCAGTAGGTGTCTGTTCCTTTCATGAACTGAAGATTTTTAAGTGTTACTTTTTTGAACGTCTCTGTTAAAATGCTTAACCTCCTGCATTGATAGGGGTATGTAATGGAGGCACTACTTACTTTGGAAGCTGCAGTGGATAATCTCTCTGACTGTTTGAAGAACAGTGATCTTTTGACAGTGTTATCACGGTAAGAATCTGTTCTCCTAACTGTATTTTTTTCAATGTTTCATGACAAGTGTGCAGTTCTGCAGTCCAACAGCAAAAACTAATTTTGATAAGACTGAGCTCATTTGTAACCTTCCGAGAGCCAGACTATGAGCACATTTCAGCCAAATTTTGCCATAGTTGAAATAATGTTGATAGAACTAATAAAACTTTACAATGTAATGTAAATTCTACCTTGCTACCACTTGGCTATAACGTACTTTAACATCCTTTAAAAATACTGTATTTTTGCACCTTTGTGTCATAAGCCTGAAAATGTATCTGGGAAGGAACATAGGTTTTGTAGTACTGGTTTCATACAGTGTGTCATTCTCAGGTGAAGTATTCCCCAGGATTACATGATCATGGCTTGTTCTCAGTAAAACTAGGGAGAATTTTGTCCTGTGTAGACATGGATTTTGCTTGATGTGTAGACCATCTTTATGAAACCCTTGGCCTGAAAGTAGACCTTTACATGGAGGGAAGTCACAGGCTCCTGCTGTAACATGGCTGTTGTTAGTACTAAGGAAGATAAATGTGTATCTGACTCCCAATAGTGACAACAGAATAGGTAACATTTTTTTGAAATATCCATAATTTACCATGCTTTACATGCAGCACAAAAATACAAGGGCAGTCATTTCTGAGGCTAGCAGGCAGGGTGCTGTGCCATGGCAGAACCCAAAGAATGCCTTGGGACAGAGTAGAGTGACGTAAATATGCTTCTACTTTCTAAACTGAGAGCTGTTTATCTTTCTTTAGTGCACATTTCAGCAAAGAGCAAGATGGAACAAAGAATAGGAAACACTCCAGAAAGCAGTGGGATGGAATGTACTTTACCCTGACACTTGATTCTAGGATAAGATTCTCTTCAAGTACTATAGGCAGTAGAGACTCATAGTATATGAGGTAGGAATGGGATCAGAGAGTCAGGAATTAGCTGTTCTCTGAAACAAACTTCCTTTATGTGTATCAACACAGCATGTTCATCTGCACAGATAAGTGATAGGTGTTGTCTGGATCATCACGTGGTAGTCCATGAGGAGGCATTAGTCACTGAAATTGAAACACCTACACTTTCCGTAAACCATCTTGAAGAGATCTTAGAATACAGGCAGGGGAGGATGCAATGACAACAAATTTTCTGAAGGACCTGTACTGGCAAGAGCCTGGGCAACCACATGACAAGTTTCTTGAGGATAATGGGGTATATTTGGTGATTCTGCTTAAGATAGGCTGTTTTTTCTGCCCACAGTTCTCACATTACCAAGCAAGCAATTGTGCATTTGCCTGCCAGCTGTGCCAAGTTCAGGGCTTGCTCCATTGATGAGGGCATTTTAAAGACCAAAGTTGTTTTCAGTTCCACCGCTGTCCCATTGGGAATTGCCATAAGTCACTTCACAGCCCTGTATTTCTTATCCCCATGTCATTCTTGCCTGTCTAGACGGTAGGCTATCCTGCTCTGCTTTGGTGCAGTGCCATGTGAATCTCATCTCTGTCAGGTCTATGGGCCTGAGTCTGTCTTCTGGAAAAAAGAAGGCAGGCTGCAACGGATGGTTTGGTGTTTTACTTCTCCCATTTAAATATTTATTTACAGTCTGATAAATACTTAGTTTGCATCCAATTTGTACCCTTTCAAGCTGTGCGTTCACACAATGTAATGGATGTTATAAATCTTGGTTTCAGTTCATCTTCACCAGATTTATCATCAAACACCAAACTGACCGCAAACCGGAAGAGCACAGGGCAGCTGAATGTGAATCCTGCAAGTGGCAACACAGCCACTGCTGAGCGAAGTAGACACCAGAGGAGCTTCTCTGTACCCAAAAAGTTTGGAGATGTGGACAAGTCCTCGGACCCACCACGCAGTGCCACACTAGACAGAATTCAAGCATGCACCCAGCAAGGCCTGTCCTCTAAAACGAGAAGTTCATCCTCTCTGAAGGACAGTCTCACCGATCCATCCCATATTAACAATCCAACCAACCTACTGGCCACCATCTTCTGGGTTGCTGTGGCTTTGATGGAATCAGATTTTGAGTTTGAGTACCTAATGGCACTGCGGTTGCTGAATAAACTTCTGGCTCATTTGCCACTAGATAAAGCTGAAAACCGGGAGAAGTTAGAGAAGCTGCAAGGGCAGCTGAAATGGGCTGACTTCTCAGGACTTCAGCAGCTACTCCTGAAAGGATTCACCTCCCTTACTACCACTGATCTCACACTCCAGCTCTTCAGTTTGCTGACACCAGTGTCTCGAATATCCATGGTGGATTCCTCTCAAGCTATAGGTAAAACCATTATGCTTTTGTCTCTTTCAGTTTCTGTTGCATTGACATTTGGTGACAGACCTCATTCAGCTATCTGAACAAAACCAAAAATACCAATTTTTCTTTCTCTTTGAATATAGCATAATGTACTTTGCCTATGAGCTGCATGGGCTTTTTTTGAAATTTCATTAAAATAATGACCTGTTTCTAGAAAGCAAATCTATTGCACAGTAAGGTTTTGGAGGAGAGAAATCATGTATTGTTTAGCATTTAATTTCTAGGATTTAGCAGCATATAAAGTTTCTGAGTGCTGACACAGTAAAATATAAGGAGATACTGTCAAAACTTCTATTACGTACTTTGGTCAGTTTTTCCGTTCACTTGTTTTCAGACTATGTCAAACTGCTTGATTTTAAATTAGTGTTTCATGGTATTTTCTCTAAAAATACAAATATCAAAAACTCCTGTACTACACTCTAGATAAACTACAATAGCACAGCAGTGAGTGAGGAGAGAGGCCTGGGTTATAAGGAAAGAAGATAGCATTTTAAAATTCCCCATAATTTAGCTGAAGTTGTGACCACTTCTTAATTATATTTCTTGAAGAGAGTTTCTCCATCATTCCAGATATTTACTCGTCTCTTGCAGTCAGAAACACTGATGCTAAGACAACTGTCCAGGTTTCACAACTAACTCATAACAAGCCTAGACACAGAGTAAAGGGATGAATGCCATGAACAGCCTGCCCATCTCTAAGTACCTGTGTGGTGCCTGTGTTCCAGGCTTTGTTTGGGCAATTTGCACATCAAATTGCTGTGACAGTACCATCTGGAGGTATCTTTCCTTTTCCCTGAATACAGAGGAAGAGTAGGGAAAACCGTGATCCTAATTTCAGAAACGTGTTTAATTGTGTGGAATGAGAGGGAATGAATGGTTAAAAAATTATTTTCATAGAACAAATTCTTTTTTTTTTCAAAAACCAGATTGTGTCCAGATACAATTAGTTGACTTCTGAGCTCCCACCTGAACTAGACCAGCTTTTGTCATAGCTCTTTGTTACAGCTGCTGCAGGTATTTCATCAACTACCTTGACCTATGAGTTGGTGCAGAACAGCTGAATCCCAGTTCCAAACAGCACTTAAGTTAATTACAGCACCTGGAACTTGGTGCAGGAGCCATACCCTAGCTTCAGAAGTACCCATTGACCTGTTGTATCAGAATTGTGATTCGTTATTATTAGCTTGAACAGTATAAAACAATGGAAGCCTGGCAGCTGACCAGAATAGTTGTTTATTAGTCAATACTCACTGAATTTCTTTTTGTGTTTTGGCAGCTGTAGTGAAAACGCCACTGGTTAAGACTGTCAATAAGCCAGTTAAGTGGAAAAGATAAAAATGATCTCTAACAGGAATATGCAGTAGTGTTTGCAGAAACAGGCTCATGCTTTACAAAAGTATTGTTGCCTAAATGACATACTGGATTTTGAAATTAAGGCCCCTTTAAGACATATGTGCTATGGCCAGTGGTGTGAACAACTTGACAGGATCTGTGAGAGTTTATGGCTAATGTGATACTGAAACTGTGACCTCCCATGAAACACCAACTTAAAGATCACTGTTGCTCTTGCTGTCCAAAATATACATTTTGTTCTGTATTTTCCTGTTCTAGGATTTCCACTGAATGTTTTGTGTCTCCTGCCCCATTTAATTCAGCATTTTGACAGCCCAAACCAGTTTTGTAAAGATATAGCCGAGAGGATTGCTCAGGTATCAAAATAATTTACTGTTTTGTACATCCTCAAACCCTGTAAATGCAGTTGCCTTGTTCTTGATATGTTTTGATGTTTATATTTAATTAGGTTTGTTTGGAGGAGAAGAATCCCAAGCTATCAAATCTTGCACATGTCATGACCCTTTATAAAACACACAGCTATACAAGGGACTGTGCTACCTGGGTAAATGTGGTTTGCCGTTACCTTCATGAAGCATTTGCTGATATTACTTTGAGTATGGTTACATATTTGGCTGAGGTAAGTTTTCAAAAACTTTTTACTGTTCTAACTCTTCTGTTGCCCAACAGCCCAAAGAGATGAAGTGTGCCAGCAAATTACTGGGAGCTCTGCATCTGTTATTTATAATTAAAAATTAAAACCAGAAATTGGCAGAAAAGAACCAGAATTACTTTAAAAAATCCGTATTGAACACTTAAACAAAAGCTGGTAACATCTTAAAGCAGGTTCCTTCATCAGCCAGTTGGATTTTTCCACTGTGAAAGCAAGAGGAAACTAGACATTTATTTATATCCCATTGAGGAAAATCAGAAGATTAACTCCACAAGGGTTTTTCCGGCATAAGAAGATACTATCTGCTATATAAGGATCTGGTTCTTGATACAAATTTGTATGCATTCCTCTATACTGAATGGTATCATCTTCCTGCAAAGGTTTTCCCGTGTTCATTGTTTACTCCTAACGTTTTTCATGTGTGGAGTATAGTGCTGATACAGTGCTGTTACTGGCGGTCCAAGGCTCAGCTCTGCTCTTTAGCATAAGGCTGCTTGATATTCTGCCCCCCGTTGTCAGATCAGTACCAGGACAGCATTTTCTTATAGGGTTCTCAGATTTATCCTTTCCCTGCTGAGTTTCCTTCAGTCTCCCCTCTCACCCAGGGAGAAGACACTTCTGTATTCACAGAATCACAGAATCATTTTTAGGCTGGAAAAGACCTTTAAGATCATCAAGGTCCAACCCCAAATCTAACACTGACAAGTCCACCACTAAACCATTTCCCTCACTGCCACATCTATACATCTTTTACCTCCAGGGATGGTGAGTCCACCCCTTTCTGGGCAGCTTGTTCCAATGCTTGGCAAATGTTTTCATGAAGGAAGTTTTGCTAATAGTCAATCTAAACCTTCCCTGGCCTAATGTGAGATCATTTCCTCTTACACTAATCAATTGGTACTCTGGAGAAGAGGTTGACACCCACCTCTCTACATAAATTAACTAGCTTCTGCCAAAGGATCTATAAAAACTCCTCATGCATCTCTGATACTGGCTACTCACAAATTTTTAAGAGCCTGAAAGGCCAGGCACTGCTCCCACACTCATTTAAGGCTTCAGAGCAAACTAGGCTCTGCTACGTCAGGCTGCAATTCCTCACCTTGTTTGCACATGGGGGCTCTAAGTAAACAATCGCATATGATCCTAACTGATGGTGAAAGCCATGACTCTCCTGTAGGGACCTTAAACAGGACCTTGAGGTTTTTCAGTCTCTTTTCAAGTTCAAAGACTCTGGAGAACTCTTTGCTCTTCAAATGAAGAGCTCTTCATGACATTGAACCCTCCAGAGTCAAGTGTCTTCTTCACAGTAGAAACTTGTATTCCTAATAAAAAGATGCCATTAAAACTGTATTTGTAATAAAGAAATGCTATAAAAATGTAAGTGTTCCAATTCTTTCTCCTTTGCTTTCCCAGCCTTAGGAAGGCATTTGCCCCTCTGTTTTCCCTTCAGTGTTCTCTGTACAGTCACTAGGGCTGCACCACCTCCACGAAGGCCATTGCTCGTGATCTTGCTCGCCTTGAAATGGGTTGAGACGTGCATGTGGAGACTGTTTTCTGCACGGTTCCCCTTTGCTGTAGATTGGCACCACCTGCTGTATCAACAGCAAGCCAGGCAGGTTTTTTACTGTGATTAAGACACATTCCTCACATAGCACCATCAGCAGCAGGATGACGGAGTTGTAAGCACTGACTTCCTGTCTCTGTATTTACACTGAGTACAGCTCTGTTGAGTCATGTCTGGAGAATATTTATATGGGCATAGAGTAGCTGCCAGTCTGGTGGAGTAGCAAGAGACAAGAAACCATCTTATTCAGCCCGCTGTGGCCTTGAAATATTTTTTTCCAGCTTTCAGAATGTTTCCTCTTTTCTTCTTAGTTAATCCCCAGGCCAGGATAAACAATCCCCTGGCTCCTGTAAACCAGCTGTGGGATATACTGTCAATACGTAAACCCAAATAGGTTAACAGCCCCACTGGGCAACCTGCATGTTTGAATGTTAAAGCCATACACAGTCTCGAGCTTTAACCATCCTGGTTCAGTCCCCAGTGCTTGGGACAGAGGGAAATTGTGAGGCGGGCAGTGCTCAAGAATAACAAAGGAAATTGTATTGCAACAGTGACCCTTCCAAACACAGGTGTGGCTTCAGAAGGAGACATTGTACCACCAGTTAAGACTACGAAAACAAATGCTCTCAGCAGAAGTTTCAATTATTGCCATTCAGACAAAATTTTGTATTTAACCTATTCAATGGCAGGTCATTGCTTGTATCATTGCAGGGTATAATTCTAGCGTAAAATAAGACATTTCAGCTCTGTTATTATCCAAATCTTACAGTGGCAAGTAGTGCTCCTTACCTAGTTTTACATATGCTCCATTCACAAAAAATTATAAATTCTTCTAGAAAACTACTGGGAGATCTCAATCTACAGATGAGGAAAAATCACTATTCAGTAGTGCAGTAAAACTCTCAACCTCCAAAACCAAAATCAGATCAGCATACAAACATATTACTGAAAGCTTGCTTTGGTTTTATGCTGGATTTTTGCAGATTAATTTTTTAAATTTAAACTTTTATCATGACAGCACACTCATTCTAGGAGCATATCTGAATTGACATGGGTCATGTTAAACTAGTGACTCATTAAGTCCAGGGTCATGCTCGAACTTAAATAGCTAATGCTATTAATAGAGAAGGGGCAAGAATCCATAGTGCATGGTATTATGCTTATGGTAGGTTTTTCCACCTTGTTAGATGGAGGATTGCTTGTGATAAAAACATAAGAATTTATAACCTGTTCAAAATCAAAGAATCAATAGAAACTAAACAATCTCTCTTGCAAGGGGAAACATGCCCTAGATCAGGCATTATCCCAGTAATGACTTGTCTATCAGACATGGCTTTTGAAATGCCCTCTTTATTTTCTCAAAACATTTGTTTGACTGCATGGCATTGCCTCAGAGCTGAGTATCTCTTCACACCCCCTGCCAGATTGGGGGGGGGCAAAGGGAACTGTCTCCTTCAGCAGCACCCCAGCAGCCCAGGCAGCCCTTGAAAGAGAAGGCTCTTGGTCATATGTACAAGAGTCAAAAAAAAAAAAAAATTCTGAGAACAGTTGTATTTCTTTTTACAAATACAGTGGAAACTCTTTGTCCTGGAATTCTCTTATCCAAATGATGTGTTACCACAACTCCATCTTGCTGCTGTTTTCGTTGCTTCTGGCGGCAACAGAACTCATATTGCACTAAATGCATGTTAAAGTTGCTTTTTTTTTTTAAACCAAAATACTCTTTGTTATTGCAAATTCATTATGTGTTTAAGGACACACTTGGACTACCAACCACCACATATATTCATCTGAGCAAGTGAAAACTGACAGTCCACAAATATGTCAGGTTTAAGGGCCAAGAGCTGTTTCAGGCAACAAATTCTTTTGACAACAAATTTATACAAACCGTAATGGAAATTAGAAACTTTCAGAGATAAGGTTCCAATAACCGCTTTCTAAACAGCAGTTGAGACAAAATTCCTACTATTTTCCAAGAATTCCTTTTCCTATCCCAGAAGGGATTGTCTGATGCAGTAGCCTCTGTCAGAGAACAAAAAAATTTCTTTCTGTCATCCAGATAGTTTCTTCTAATCCTACACTGAAATTGTATACTGGCTGATGTGCTGGATCACATAAACTATTTGCAAACAAAGAATCAAACTTTCCATTGCAAGATTCTAATAGAAGGCAAAAAAACCCTTGGTAACTCTGTTTTGAAGAAGAATTGCTAAGCACATTTTCTCTCTCAATAAAGGTATCTGAGGGGCTGAAGGTATCTAAGGGCTGAAGCAGGCTGCCATGTAGTACCTGTTTAAAAATTCTTACTTTCTAGTTGTAGAGGAATAGATAAGTATAATGAGTTCCCTTTATTGTGCTATTAATGAAATTTGCTCGCTTTGTTTTATGAATCACTGCTACTCACTTTTGCTGATGAAAGAAATCAGAAGATATTTAGTGGGATAAGATAGGTTCCATTTTCACTGGCGTGAAGCATTCTCATTCAATAAAAGGACAAGCTTATATCCTTCTATATCCTTAGAATGATATCTAAAAAATTACTGAAGTCCACTTGGATAAGAATTGAAATTTTTCTCTGACGGAAGGCATGGGGCAGCTTAGAGTTTTTATGAGCAATTGTTTTCTAGATCCCAATAACTCTAGTAGCCAGTGTTAGAACTTTTTTATCAGCCTGAACTGGGAGGATGTTGTCTAGTATTGAGGCTCTGGTAACCTCCAGTGATAACATTTGATTGCCTCTGAAATCTGTGAGGTGGGACAGTGCCTGTCACCAGTGAAAGAACATGCTGCCTTCCAGGAAGTTTTCAGCTGAGTATTTCACACATAGACAAACAAATCATGGCTGTCCGTATGCCTCTGGAATTACTGTCACGCATATGTATGAGCACAGTAGCATTTCCAAGGTTCATTGTGGTGTTCCAGAATCTTCACTCAGGTGTCTGAAAATCCCAGGATTTAGATAAAGCCCTTCATTGTATTAATCTCTACAGTAAGAGAGTCCAAGGATTCCACCTCCTCCTAAACAGAAAATGTTTCTTTGGCACTTACAGCCAGTGAGCACTGACAGTGAAGTATATTTGATAATTATTTATTGATGCCTGAATAGTAGTAGTTCTGTTTCTTCAGCATGTTTTCTTTTTTCTCACTGACTTCCAGCAAATGTAGACATAAAAAGATCCTCCCCTATTTTTATTGGATGTGCTTACCCAATTACAGTGTAAATTTTACCTACCAGTTTACTCAACTGCTGAATGTGTTTTCTGGATAAGTTAAGGCAGGCATATATAAAATAAAACAGGCTGGCATTTGGCTCCCAACTTAGGCTTTTTTTAACTTCATGCCTGTATCATCATAAATTGTGAAATTATTGTAAAATAGCATTGCAAAATCAGTGCATGAAGAGAGATGAAGAGTACAATTTGTTTGTGAAATTAGTAGCTTTTTACTTAAGAAGAAATGTCTCAAAATTTAGTTATATTCACTTTTCTTTTAACAGCTACTAGAAAAGGGCCTTCCTAGTATGCAACAGTCCCTCTTACAGATGATCTACAGTCTTCTTAGTTATATGGACCTATCAGCTATTCCCGTGAAGCAGTTTAACATGGAAGTGCTAAAAACCATTGAAAAATATGTACAGGTAAATACCATATCATTTTTATATTAATATAGGAACTTAGCAGCCTTTACTACAGTAAGTTGATTTTCTGTATAAGAATTTAAGATTCTTATCTTAAGATTCCAGATTAGCAGGAAGGGCTGCTACTGTCTAGTGTGGTACAAAGTTTATAAACATCCTGATGCCTCATAGCCTGTGCATCCCCAGAGAAGATGTCCAGCTGTGTGTTCAATGTGGGGGCAGGTTAGGCTTCAGCCTTGGCGTACCTCGGAGCAGCCTTAATACCACTCAGAGCCTGAGTGACCATTCTTTAATTATTAGCACAAGGGAGATGTGGCATAAGCACTTCCCTTCAGGGACCTCTGTACCTAATTCTTGACAAGTGAAAAATACATGGGAGTACTAGGAATTCACAGAGGTAAAAACCTGTGTCAAGTCACCTTTTTTATTAAACAGAGATTCTGCTATGGCCCTTATTCTTACTGATTAAGGCATTCAGGTAGGAGAATTTAAATCCTCTGCCAAGTTGGCTTCATCCACAGGTCTCCCAGCTTGTGGGCCAGTTCCCTAGCAGTGACATCTTGGGCAAGTCTTGGTCTCTGTCATTGAAATTATTCTGCAATTACGCACCTTGTCACTGGCCAAGAGAGACAAAGAACAGGGATATTCCAATTCTACATTTTAATTATGTGGTAAAAAATATGACGGTAAAATGTAAATAATCTTGAATGTGTGTGAATCTTGCTTTCTGTTTGCTGAGTAAATATATTATTTCTAGAGCATTCACTGGAGAGAAGCCTTGAATATCCTGAAATTGGTAGTTTCCCGTTCCGCCAGTTTAGTTCTACCTTCCTATCAACATAGTGAACTTTCGAAAATGGAAATACATCGAGTGTGGAACAGTGCCTCCAAGGAACTACCAGGGAAGACTTTAGAGTTTCATTTTGATATTTCAGAGGTACTTTTTGTAGTTTTGCTACTTAACACCTTATTTCTGACTTCTGACTGGACTCTCTTACGGCAGTCTTTATCCTGCAAATCCTGTGCACCTTGTAACTTTATAGAACTGAATGGTCCTATTGACTTTAATGGGCAACTCTATTGTTATGAAGCTGCAGAATTGTTTGCAGCATTATAGTTTATTTCATATAGATAATAGCGAGCTGTTGAGGTTAAGAGGAAATGCAAGGGTAAAAAGGCATATGGTACTATTTGCTTTCCTGTCAATATACTTCTAGAAAATGCTGAGCATCCTATTGTCAGCCCAAGAAATCATTTCAATACCTGTTGTAAAAGGGCCAAAGTGTTCAGCACTCTTAGGGGAAAAAAAATATATGGAAGAAGTGCAGATTTGAAATTAACTTCATAAGCTTTTTTGGGTTTTGCTGGTTCTTATGTCAGGAACTTGTGTGGCAGTTGCTTTGAGTATTGTCTATCCATGAACATAAGCTCTGGCTACTAAGTATGGCAGTTCTCAATCAGACATTCACAGTGGAAAATAAGAAACATACCAAGTGATGTGAAATTTGCTGCACTCCTTGTTTTGTCCCTGTGTATGATCTTCAAAATAATCTTTTCCTCCAACTGAAGCAATATGGCTCTTATAAGTTCATCCTGAAGCAGGGTGCCACTGAATAATTACTCTTTATTTAAGACTCCAATTATTGGGAGACGATATGATGAGCTGCAGAGTTCTTCTGGGCGAGATGGTAAACCCAGGGCAATGGCTGTCACCCGAAGTACTTCTTCAACCTCCTCAGGATCTAACTCCAATGTCCTTGTTCCTGTGAGCTGGAAGAGACCTCAGTACTCTCAGGTAGGTAGCCCACTATTCATTAGCAAGTCGTGGTCAGAGCAGCTGAATTAACACATGCTTGGGTCCTTAAATGCTTGTGCCCTCTGTGCCCTGTGCAGTGCTCCTGGCTGGCTGGGGCAGTGGCAGCACAACATCTGACCCTGTGTGCTGAGTGTCTTTCTTGAACTCAAAAATGGACTGAATTATGTCCATCTTCTATCCCAATGCTGTTTTTCTTTCAACTTGCAGGAAATGCATATCTTTAAGACCTCTTAAGTCTAGGTCAGATTTAAGTAAAAATGACAGATAAGTTCAGATATTAGCAAGGGGAGCAGGTAGATAGCTTGTGCAACTTTTAAAGTTGTTTTCTTGGGATATCGAATAAAAAGAACAATTTTCCTAGAAGTGATATTTGATTACCTTAATGGCTTTGGTTATCTGCCAGTTAAAATAAAGCCATGCAGAATAAACATATTTATTGCTCTTTTCTCTTTTTTGATATAGAAGGTTATACAGCAGTGACTCAGGCCCAATTCTGCAAAACAAAAATTATGCATATGCTTAGTTTTAGGCTTCTGAACTGTCTTTTTGAAGTGATACATATGATCCAACGTTTCCTTATTATACTCAATGGAATTTATAGACTAATTTAAATATAATAAACAGCAAAATCATTAACAGCTATTTCTATGTTTCCTTGATGCATAGTTGCTCTGAAAGCAATCCTTTGAGCATTTAATGACTAATTCTTTGGTTGGTTCCTCCTAATTAAAAATTGCTAATGTATGTTTCTAGCCACGGGGAGAGTGGGTGGTTAAAAAAATGCTTACTTGAGAAACATCTTGTTTTCTAGAAAAGGACAAAGGAGAAGCTGGTGCATGTCCTTTCCCTGTGTGGTCAGGAAGTTGGGCTGAGTAAAAATCCTTCAGTAAGTAGCCTTATATTGACCAGTTTTTTGTTTCATTGTGTCCTAAGCATTAAAAGCAAAGAACTGTGTTTCCCAGAGTTGCTGACCAGGTTTGCATAGTTTTGAAGTCACTACTGTCATTATCCTTTGTGCTGGCCTGGGCTGTGTTTCTGAGCATATGGACCAGGGAGGGAATGGCCCTTTCACTTAAAAAAGATTGACTTTCAGAGCTACATGTGGTCTTCCTGTGAGAATCTGTCATGCTGTAGCTTTTACTTCTGGTGTGTCAGTGGGTAGAGAGTAGTGAACTCTGTATTACCAATCCAAAAACTTTATAAAGTAAAAAATTAAATTGCAGAAATAAAATGGGAGGGGAGACGGTGCATGTGTCTGATTTTTCCATTAGACAGTAGTTCTGATGTTACTCTTTAAAAATTAATATTATCTGGTGCCAGGAAAAGGGTGATGGATCACCCAGGGTGGGAAGCTCTTAAAATAGTTATTAAATATTTTCTACAGAAAGAGGAAAATTTCTGCATATTTTTGAACATGGTATATGTCACTTGTATTAGGGAGAACAGATCTTTTTTTTTCTGCAAGACAGAAACTCTAATTTCTGCAAGTAAATTGCAGATACAAGTATACTCAGTAGGAAAGAAAAAATTATAGCTTGTTGTATTTTCTAATCTTGACATACTTTTTAACAACTTGTTAACTGGAGGGGTTTTTTTAATGAACTTATTATATCATCCCCTTGACAGTATTTTCTCTGCTAAGTTCTCTGAATTTTGTTCCTATATATGTATACAAACATCCAGGCAACATCAATCTGCAGCCATTAGGAGGTAGCTGTAATATTCTTGGATGTGTTCCCACAGTATGAAGTTGTTTCTTTGTACAAGTTTAATCTGAAGGCACCTGTCCAACATAAATAATAAAGAGTGTTCTAAAAATACTCAGTGAAGGAATTAGGTGTGTACTGGAAATACAGTCTTCTGAATAACCGATTACAGCTTTTAGGAAGAAACAACCAGAGGGAACAGTTTGTAACAAAAGAAATCCTTTGAATTGTAGGTGATTTTTTCTTCCTGTGGTGATTTGGATCTGATTGAGCACCAGACGAGCTTGGTCTCTTCAGAGGACGGAACAAGGGAGCAGGAGAACATGGATGATTCAAACAGTGAACAACAATTCAGAGTCTTTAGGGACTTTGATTTCCTAGATGTTGAGCTGGAAGATGGGGAGGTACAGTATATTTTCTCTGAAACAGCTTTTTTATTAAAACACTTTTATACTCCTTCTGCTAAACACTTCTCTTCTTCTAACATAAAACTTCAACTGTTTAACTATAAATGTAGTTTCAAGTTCAGATTATTTATGATGTTCACTTAGTGTTTATTTCAGTAGCATAACAGTAAAAAGACTACCACACCCTTCCTTTCTGAATCTACTTTAGGAAACACTGCAAAACTGTTAGTGGAAAATAAAGCCTCTGTTCTAGTACCTTTTTGGTGAACTTACTTTTAAGTGAACTTATTGTAACTACAATTTATAAAGATCTAAATTGTTACGAAAATATATATATTTGTTGATTAAAAATGTATAAAATTAAATTGTTCCAAATCTGTTGGTTCATAAGGAACCCTCCAAAAAATTAATTCAGGCCTTCAGGCTGCTGTAATTCCTGCAACTGCCGATGAAATCACTTAGAGATGTACTTTCCACTCTGCTGAGGTGTCTGTGATTTCATCATTTCATGCAGGAGCTAAACAAAGTCCCGAGCACCAAGATCAAGTCTTGACAGGTGAAGCCTGTCAGCTCACCTTGAGCTGAAACTGCTGAAGGGAAAAAGTTGAAGAACTGATAAATTTTTGAGGGCTACACCCTTTAACCTTACTAATATCAAACTTGGGGTATTTCTTTCTATTTGGTTGAGAAGGGCCAAAAATTAATATCCGTTGCCAAACAAGTCTAACAATTTTGTTGCTGTTTAAAAAAGTTCAGAATTTGTTAGGTCTTTTGAAGGACTTAAGGCTCAGGTGTTCATCAAACCTAGAGTTTAATAACTTGTCATAATCTGGACTTGATTTTAACATGAATTCTCTCAGTCTTAGCCCTGAGAAGAACATGTGAACAGGAAGAAATATTCATTTTTCTACCTATTTGTATTACAGTAGTAAAATAATTTTAAGGTAAACAGAACACTCAGGTGTGAACTCATGTACATCTGGGGTTTTTTTTTCCAATGAAGTGAAAGGATGAAGGAATGGGGGAAAAAAAGTCCCAAAGTCCTTATTTTTCCAAGTCAGGAATTTCTGTATCAAAATTAGTAATCTTGGCTCGCAGCTGCCCATGACCATGACTTTGCTAAGGGAAAAAAAAAAAAAAACAAACCAAAAGGTTAGTTGGCAGCAATGGTTGAAAATACATTAGAGAAATATTGAAGGAGCTTCAAGGTTCCAAATAAGGATAAATGATAAAACAATAATGCCAGGTTGTTTGGCAAAAATCTACTGGCTGCAGTAATTTCTGTGTCTTAAATGCTTTCAAAATATTACAAGGATGTAGGACTGCACTTTTGACTGAACATCACTTAGTAATTTTTTGTCCACTGAAATTCAGGAATTTCTTCTTTCTCTTCACCAGTTAAAACCATATAGAGAGTATATATAATTGTGCAGAACAATTCCTTTTAAAATTAATTTACTTTCATGGACTGTGACTCTGCAAAGATTTTTTAAATTAAATTAATTGATACCCTAATAGTCTTAAGTAGGTCATGAAACAGATACTAAGCTTCTCTAGTTTTATGTGAAGTAAAATTAGAAATGTTGAGTTTTACGTAGTGGTTTTTAAATTGCCCTGAATTGCATTCTGAAGTTTAGTTCAGACTTGACTTACTACTGTTTTAAAAATAAATTCAGACCTGGTGTAAAAGGCTACTTCTCTAATGACTGAGTTGAAAGTGTTCTCATTTACATCATATCTGAGTTTGGTATAATCATAAACATGAAAAAACAGTGTTAGAAAACTTAAGCTAGCAAGAGCAGCATCAGTCCTTCAAAAAAGCCCGAATGATTTTAACAGGCCAGTGATGCTTGGATCATCCCCAGACCACAAGGGGTACTTGTTTTTGAAATTTCCTAAAGATGTGAAAGCAAGCAATAGTTATTTTCAGACTTAAAAAGTAGAGTTGAAGTTTCTGTGATAATATTTGTTAAAATTCTAGGCAAATGTTTGTCTATGATGTCTTTAATGCAGTAATTTTACATAGATTCTTTCTATTTGTTTTTCTATCTGTTATATCTGCTACCCAGGAACTTCAGGTAAGAATGCTACTTGAACTCAGATGTGCCAGCATATGTTATGCCTTCTTGCAAATTTATATTGTAGAATAACATCATAGTTTTGCTGTTGCCTCCCCCCCCTTCAGTGTGTGCGTAGGTGAGTGTGTGTGTGTGAGCTTGCATTTCTGACAGGTGCTTCATTTTTTGTCTTGTATTAGAAATATGTTTGAGGTATTTTTCAAAAATTCTGCTTCGAGTTTGTTTTTGACATGTTCAACAGTCTTCACAAATTTTTAAAACCTTAATTCTAGTATCAGCATTTTTAAAACTGAGCCGTTTCTCCTTGTGATATCTTTGTGCATGATTAATGTGTAGAAGCTTCATTATTTATAGCGTTTGGGCCATTTGTTTGTAGGGGCAAATTATATATAATTTCTACCTCTTCTGCTGTGGTATTGTCTCCTGTTAGTGTCTTACTAAAGCTGATGTCTGAGACCTCTTAAGACAGTTTATATTATTGCTGTCAGACTGAATTTAACTGAATAAATTAATGAATTAATTCCTACAGCTTAAATTAATACAGCTGTATGGTCCTACCAGCTTTGCTGGACTCATTTACCCTGTGAGGAAAACTGAAGAGACACATCAGTCATTGCCAGTTTGAGACCTAAATTTTAAGTTTATCAATGTATAGAGAGAACTGAAATGACTGAGAATTTTAATGAGTCATACAAATGATACAGAAATCAGCAACCACAGAATTTTGCATATTTGTTTCTGATAGTTTGTACATCAGTTATTATGCAAACACAACCCCCAAAAATCGTTGTCTCAAAACATCTGTCCTGCGAGAGATACATCGATATGGAAGTAGTGCCTTACTATGTAGTTCCACGATACTTCTGCCTGTACCCTACAATATTTGAGTGATTCCATTAACTTTGCATACTTTGTCAACACAGTAAGGATGAAAACTTGTGTGAAAGAGGTTTTGCATGATTCTTACTGCCTCTGTGGAGGAGCTTTACTGCTCTCCCCCACATAGAATTACTTTCCCTTCTGTCTCCCCTTTACCCTGGGCTGTTGAAAAGTTTGAAGTAGCTGCAAGGGCACATCTGCTCCTTTACCAGAGGGTGGTGACTGTAGGAAGTTCTGTGTGGTACCTGCTCACTCCTGGCCAGACACACTTACAACGTTTACCTCTGAATTGATGTTTATCACTGGTGACTCGTCAGATGGGAGATGGCTTTGCTGCTGCTATAGATAAAAATGAACAGCCTCTTAAATACATCTTTGCTCTTTCTTGTTAACTGTGAAAGAAAGATTGCTTAACATACTACAAAAACAACAACTCCATCTTCATAGACAGATGCTGACCTCTTGTTTAAATTCAGTATGGTTCTGGGTGCCCCTGTAGCAAACTTATGCTAATCTGAATGCTATGGGTATTTGAGTTATACTCTTTCATCTCTTTTACCCTTTTCCCTCACTTTTAAATCACTACCCTTTCTAACTGCATGCCCTGAAAGTGTCACTTTTATTTTTCTTCTTTTTGTTGGCTTCCTTCTTTAAGGCATTGCAGAATAAAACTGCAACAGGAAATATTCCCATAGACATGGGCTACTAAGTTTACTGATAGCTTTACTAGGCATCATGAGGATAAGAGTGTGATGACAGTCATCTTTGCTTGCTTGCTTATTTATGTCAATTTGTCATTTGTTAGTTCAGTAATTGATGTGTTTGTGGAGGATGTCTCATTGCTGCATGTGTCCTCCAGCCTTTGAGGAGGAGGATGGACAAACAAAGACTTTGTTAAAATAAATAACTTGGAACTGAACAGTCATTTTTATGATTTAAAGAGGCCTGACTTTTTAAGTCAGATGTGTTCTATTCTCTTTCCACACAAAACTACCGTCTGATACCAGTCCCATGATGAAAACACAGGGTTCTTCCAATAATGTGTCAGGCTTCATAACAATTTCATGTTCATTTTCTCTTCATTGTAGTGCATTCCTTAGTTTTAAATGATCTTGTGAATTGCAAGGGCTTTCTTTTTCCTAAAATTTTTTTTTCTGTTTTCATCGTATTTGTTTATGAAACAGTGAGCTTAATGTCATGAAACTGAACTTTCCCTCCTTCTATTCAAATTCCACAGTCCATTGCATTAAATGGTAATGATGCAAAATAAGATCAGTTTGTGCAAGTTTGTTGATTATTGAGGAGGTAAGATTGCAATTTAATTCATTGCACTTTATGCAGTTTGGTCCCGATTCAGTAAATGTCTGAGTAGTCCTAAATGGGGATTACTCAAGTTTTTAAAATCACAACTCTGCTTAAGGGACCTACTGAACTGATACCTCTTTCTCAGTGATTGCACATAATTTTGACCTACATAAACCCAGGAAATAATCATGATCAGTTATTTGATAATAGTATTATTTTTTAGGCAGAACTATTTTTTTTTCAAATTAATATTTAAAATATCACTGTCAGCTTGAATTTTCACCAATTGACTTGTTTGTTTAAGAGCGTTGCAACTTACAGAGTCTTGTTTAAAACAGGCAGCCCTGAACCTTAAAAGGAAACATTTTTCTCTATAAATTTCCTTCCCACATTGATGCAGGATTGAGAGCTTTCACCTAGGTAAAGTACCCCCAACTGCATCTGAATACTTCTGGGGAGACCTTTCTTGCTGGGTAAGGCCCCATTTGCTTCTGCAGCTCCATGGCAGGAGCAGTTGTGGACGTGGTCCTGCATTTGCCAAAGAGGAACCTGGCTAGATTTAGGAAGGGAGTGAGAGATTGTTGCAATCAGAGAAAAGGCATACAGTCCACTGGAAAATATATAAAGTAAATAAATGGAAAAAGGGTGGAAAACTGATTGTCATTTTCATACATGAAAGAAATCAAGTGATCTTTTTATCAGTTCATCATCCTAACAAATGGTTGCAGGATTTGTTTAATGCACTCAGCTTTATGTAACTGCGTGTGGGATCGGAACTGAAAGTCTGATAAATATAAAATGTTTGGTCCATTTGACTGTGTCCTTTTTAAAATGTGAGATCACAGGCAATGCTTATCAGGCTATTCTCAAAACAGAGTTTCAGATAATTCAAGTAGATTCAAAAATAAGCAATATGGGCCTAGAATAAAAGTTTGAACGGTGTTACATTTTTTGTGCTTAAGGTGTTACATTTTTTGTGTAAAGCAAGGGTTTGTTCACATCTACTCACTATTATGGCTACGTATATAAAGCAAAGAATCTAAAATCTTTAACATAAGTTTTGCAATTGAACCATTGGTATGATCTGTGCTTCTAATACTTTTAAACATCGGGAAAAAACCCTTTAAAGTTGCTTTCAAACTTTTCTTTTGCGTGTCAGTGCTCTACTGGTGCTGAGGAGTGTGTATATGTGGACTTACAAAAACAAATTCTTAAATTACCAAATGCATGAAAAATACCTAATTCTGAAAAGGCTGAATGTTCATTTAACTGCCATTTCCATGCTTCTGCTCTTATCTCCAGGTGAACAAACAAGATAATGCTTATTTCAAGTTTTTACTATATTTTTACATAAAAATATTTCTGGAGCTAACTTTGATCAGGTGTTAGTGTATGATTAGTTTTATATCAAGAAAGCTGACCCTCTGTCTGATTTCAGGGTGAGAGCATGGACAACTTCAACTGGGGAGTGCGCAGACGGTCCCTGGACAGCCTGGACAAGTGTGACATGCAGCTGATGGAGGAGAACCAGCTCTCAGGGAGCACACCCAGCCTGAACAAAATGAACCACGAGGACTCGGATGAGTCATCAGAGGAGGAGGACCTGACCACCAGCCAAATCTTGGAGAACTCAGACCTAGTAAGTTGCTAACTTGAAATTTAGGAAAAGATAGGGTGATGAGTTTAAATAAGCTGGGCTTTTAGTTTCCACTGCCCAGGTGCAATCTAATGAGCTGAAATTGGTAGGTGCATTTTCCCTTATTTGCAAAGGTAAGCAGGCATTTTAATGCAAAGTTTGAAACAAATGAAACATCAGATCTTATTATTTGCCTTTTTTTTACTGTGCGACAATTTTTGACAATTGGCCAATAGTAAATCTTTCTGATGTATTTAATGCTTAAAGAAATAGAACAAGGCTGGTAAATGGTGTCAGATTTTCATTGTTCACTTCTGGGATGCTTTTAATAAAATTTTTATGACAGAAATATTGAAAAGGTTGTGTCTATAAACAAACTAAGAGAGCCACTGTCACTGCCCTTGAAGACACTGTCTGCTTTGCATGTTCATGAAAGCAGTGTGTGGTAGGGTAGCTGTATATTCAAGTCTTCTGTGCTTTTATTGTCTTTTAAACAGATTATAAATCTTTCCCCATCTGAGGATGCAAATCATATTGACTCCCTTTCTACATCATGTGACACAACCTCAGCAGACCCTCATCATTTTAACATGGGAACATCCAGCTTTGATGTGTCTTTGCCTGATATGAATAATCTCCAGGTGTCTGAAGGAGCCAAGGTGAATACATTTTTTTCTTCCTTTTCCAACTGGACTGTCTTTTATATAACACTGTAACAATTTTTTTTACTTACACTTTCATAAAGGGTTTGATCTGTGAAATCAAATACATTCTGGCTTCCTCTGTGTAATGGCATAGTACAATACATTCATGTGCTACTGCACTTTCATACCATTTCCTTTCTACTTATACTTTCTTCATTAAGAGATTTTACTTATTATTTCTTAAGTACGTTGCACTACATATGCACCAAAATGTTACAAGCTCATCAGAAGACAAATTCATGAACTGTCTAAAGGTTACAACTCCAAGGCAATATTTTTTGTTCTTCATGCTGATTTAAAAGAATGATATGCCAGCTCATGTAGTGGGTGTATGTGTGTATTCTCTGAAATATTTTTGTATGTGGGGACCTATTGTACAGTGCCCTGGATTCAGTACTTGCCTTTTGGCAGATATGCAGAAATTTTAAATTCATGACCACAATATTAAACCATCCTGGGGGTGGGGAGGCAGGATTTGCAAGGATATAACAACTACGTTCAGCACAGTGTATTTCAGAGAACCATATCAGAAGATGAAGACCGAGCAAGGTTGGTAAATCATTATCAATATGGGGATGGTTTAATTTTCTGTTTGACAGTACTTGCTCATGAGAGATGAGGTGAACCTACTCCTTTCAATGTCTCTCCAGAAGTGTAATCTGGTTGGGGGGGTGGGTGTGAATTAGTGGCTTGATGATACTGTTGGCTTATGTCAGTAAAGCTTCTCTGTCATGTCTAAATTGCATGACTTCTGCAGAAAGAGCAGTTTATGAGACTGGGGCAGGGGAAGAATATATCTTCTGTAATCATTGGCTTTCCTTCTTGCCCTTGCCCCCTCTGAATGCAGCCACACAAAAAATTTATACTGCTAGCACAGCATGTTTCAGAAGTAATTGAAACTTCTGCTGAAGAGGTCACAGAAAAGGAGGTTGGAATTGTGCTGAATATTGAACAAATTGTTTGTGTCAGAAACTGCTGCAGTAGGAAGAAAAGACAGAAGGAGGGAAGTGTGTGTAAGGATAGGAATGGAGGAGGAACCTCTCCAAACAGTGGCTGTGGAGAAGGTAAACTCATTATCATTTGTCAAAACAACTCTTGGTAGACAAGTAACCACATAACAACCATAAACAGCAGAAGTTGGCGGAGTTTCAGTTCAGGAAGCAGCAGTCAGAACAGACACGTTTGCAGGTGGTGACTGCAGCTGATCTCAGGCATCCAGCTGCCGTAGCTGTTGGTGTGTACATTAAGAACTGCAAATCACAGCTTAGGAGTCCAATGTCTGTCTGGGGGTTTGGAATCTTCGCTGTCAAAATCTCTTTAATGTCCCATGTGCCAATATTCATCAAAAATGAGAAGCTTTGGAAAAAGTAAGTGAAGAATGTAAAATCAGAGCAGTTTCTTGTGGAACTGACAGGCAAATTCAGCTAGTCCTGGTACAGGTTGGATATTGGTGTAAAATGTAGTCCAAGTTACCACTGTTACAAAGATGATTGAATTGAAAAGCACAGAATGCCTTATTGGTGGGTTTTTTTGGCTCAAAGATAATTTCTTCTAGTGTGCATACTTCTATATTTGTACTCAAAATCATTTAGGGTCAATGTAAAGAAGAATTATCCAGTTTTTAGTCAGAAAACTTGAAACTTAGACCTAAATAATTGTTATTTAATATGATAACACAAAATCTAAGCCCTTTCCCATTTCTGTTTTCCTCTGGGTTCTTCTTTTCATAGAGCTGATGAGGTGTCATCAATGCAAAGGAGATTTTTTTTTTACTTCTTTAGTGGTTTACAAAATGTTTAGTTGTTGGATCACAAGCAAAACCAAAAATATCATCTCAACCTTTAAATAGTTACAACAATTGAGAGTAACAAACTGATTATGTAGCCTCTTCCTGGATGTTTCAATGACAAAATCCAGGTATTATTGTTAACAGCATTAAATTAGTTAAACTTATTTTCTCTTAAAGGTAGTGGGATAATTCTATGAGGGTTACAAAAATTCAGATGATGCTATATTATGTATTTTTCAAGTTACCTAAACTCAGATATTTCTGGAAGTGTGCTACAATCCTGCATAAATATTCAAAGTTCACTTTTCTATTTTGCTTTTGGGGCATCATACTAGATTCCAGGGGGTGGGAGGTGTTTGCTTCCTCTTCCTCCCTCCTTTGCTCTACCCTATCAAAATCTGTTTTCCTCCTACAAACTCTGTCATTGAAGTGAAGAAACTGCAGTGGTTCTTTCAGCTAATATTTAATATTTGAAAGTGGTTACTACTAATTACGTCTTGAATAAGCATGAAACATTTACACTTTTTACCAGGTGCTTTGGTTCCTATTCTGATAATTCAGCCATAGAGCTTGCATTTCTCTTTTCAAGATGGTTTGGGCTCTGATTCATTTCATGCACCTTGAATTCAGGAATATTCCTATCTCTTTTGCTTAAAAAACAAAGCAAACCAAAAGATTATTCTACTTAATTTCTAATCCCGTCCCTTCTGTTACAAGTCTTGTTTAATTTTTACAAATACAAATCCCCATAATTAATTTGTGGGTTCCAGGCAGACTTGATAAACTGCAGAGGGCCACTTTTCTCATTTAATTCCACTTGCCACAGATTTCCATGCCTGTTAATTCCCAGCACAAATATGTACATGCGCACAGGCATATGTGCACAAAGGTTTGAGCAACCCACTGCAGTCATCCCCTACAGGAATTGCTTTGGATGCTATGGATGAGGCAGACAAAAGCCAAAAGATTAAAGCTGAAACAAAACTTGTTCAGACAAAAAGTGCAAGAGAAATTGGAATGTTTCAAAAAGAAATCAAGAGTTTTAGGTGCTGATAGATGAAAAAGGAAGGAAGTGAAGCATAATCCTTTTAGTGGCCTGTTAGAATGCTTTGGATTCCTCTTGAATGTAAATGACATGCTAAAATTAATTTCCAGTTCTAAACATACATATAGTCTTCCAAGCAGTGATTGTTTTCAATATATTCTGAGAGGCTTTAGAACACTCTTGGACACTATAAAGTGTTAAGTGACAAGGATAGCCTGACAGTAACAAGAACCCTATTGTTTCTCCTGAAAAATTACTTCCCTGCTATGTTGCCACATGCATTGAAATCTGAAATCCTTTGCTAGACAAGTTGAAAAAGTGCCTTAAAAATAATATTTATCCAAGACAGAAAGTTGAGCAAATACAGTATTTCTGAAGAAGTGTAAGTTGATTCATGTCATTTATAATCTATGGCTTTATATCTGTGGAGTTTAACATGTTGTCAGGTAGGTTTTTTCATTAAATGCTTTCTATTTATTAGAGGAATTAACTTACTAATTTGCTGTTTTCTAAGACATCATCATTCACTCCCCTAGGCTGAAGCTGTACCTGAAGAACAAGATATAGCAGTCCATGAGGATGACCTTTCGGGGTCTACAAATGAACTCCCTGGAGCATTTGAATGCAGTGATAGCCTTAGTCTGGATATGACAGAAACTGAAGAGAAAGCTGACAGGCTGGAACAATTTGCTCTTGCTAGGTACTTTGTTATGCTATTATTCACACAAGTTCTTTTACAATGTACAGCAAAGTGATAACAAGGCAGTAGTTAATGGAATGGATGTTTTGGCCACAGGAGTTATAAAATTCTCATGAGTGTGGAGCAATGAGAAGACAATGCCCTAATTACCTGCATAATTATCACACAACTAAAAAAAAAAAAAAAGACAAAACAAAACCAAGCTTTTCCTTCTAGGATAAACAAAATACAGTGTTTACATACATCTATGCAGCTAGGCATTATGTATATAATATGCTTAATTAAAATAAAAATTAGGATTTTTAAAGATTTGCAGTAATGGAGATATTACTTAGGTACCTGTTCAACAGATCACTTGTGTATTCGTCCTTCTGATTTCTCATGAAAGAAAATCTGAATATTGTTAAAGATCCCAACTATATGCTCTTAAGGCTTCTGGCGAGTGTGGCTGGACCCCAGTATATGTTACAAAAAGGCTTTAGGGCTTTTCACATGCCATCTGGACATCTTTCAGATTTTGCATGCTGAGTTAGATTGCAGTTAGCCTGGGGAGGGGAGGGGAGAGAGAGAGAGAGAGAGCTTTATCCTCCTGTGAAGTTCCAGCCTTCTTCCTCCAAATGATGGTACAAGAAAACAATTCAAGTGTTCTGGGATAGAGGAAGATAGATGATAATGGCCTGAAGATAGGGATTCTGATTTGGAGGTTTTTCTCATTGTAGCCAACATCTTGTCAACCTTCAAAAGTAATTTGAAAATTCATGAGTATTTTTAGGAAGGTGCTGTAATTGGTCCCATGATTTTATCTCTCTGTTATAGCATATTTTATCTGCCACCTTGTTGGTATCCTCCTTTCATCACCTTTTTCTTTTTTCTCCTTCAGTTTTGGAGATGTTGATCGAAATGCCTCTCCTCCTCCGTCACCATTTTTTTCCGCCATCCTTGCTGCATTTCAGCCAGCAGCGTGCGATGATGCAGAAGAAGCCTGGCGTAGTCATATCAACCAGCTCATGTGCGACTCTGATGGTTCCTGTGCAGTTTATACATTTCATGTGTTCTCTTCCCTGTTTAAGGTGAGAAAATAAGCCGAAGTTGCAAAATCATAATGTTTGTGTGTGGCAATTAGTAGTTCTTGATAGCAGCCCCAGTAATGATATAGATATATACTAGATATATCTATGTATCTATAACTGGAACTACTAGATATATAACCATTGTAATTTTGCATGCTGCAGAATTGCTGTGCTACATTTTCATGCAGCACTGCCTTCTGTGACCAGTTTTGTCATGAAAATACTATGTATCTCGTACTAGCGGGATTCAAAGGTCATGTTGCAAAATATGGATCCACTTTAAAGAGTGTTTTCTTCAGTACTGTACAAACAGACTGCAGAAACAGTAACTGCAAGAGACAAGGAAATAACCTATTTAATCTCAAACTATTGTTAATCTGTTCTTTTATCTTGAACTCTTGAAATCTGAGCGTGTCCTTGTAAATGTCAGCATTATTAAATGGTTTGTACCTACTCATCTAAATAGAAATACCCAGCTGCCATCACATAACGTAAATTCCAGAGATTGAGTCTGAAGACTAGAAATACATTTCTCCTTTCTAAAACCATATGCATGCAAAGATAAGAATCTTGCAAAAAGATGAGAAAAGAAAGAGTCAAGTGTACAGGCTGTTCTAAGGAATGACTGTCTGGTTTTACCTGTAATTAGTTTTAAAGCTTTTTTTAATTGTTTCTCCTGCAGCTGCAGGATGTTTAGCATGCTCCAGCAGTGAAAGCAGTAGCCAGGTAACTTTCTGCAGAGTTTAAGTACCTATGATCTCGGAGTACACAACTTTTTATTAACAAGGGGTGCCCTGCTAATAAATACACAGTTTCAAGATCTTTTCATATGTCCAAGACCAACCTGATATGAAAGAAGCATCCTATAGTAAGAATCTCTTCTTCATCCTGTTTCCTCCATGCTCCATTGGAGCTGAATGTCTTATCTACCTGCACATTGTCCTCCTTTAAACATTACGCCACTGTAAATATGGGTGTCTTATTATAGGCATTCTTTTAAACACTGATAAATAACCATTTGGAAGAAAAAAACCCCAGTGCTGACTGGAGTGTTAGTCCTGTGTTTGTTCATGATGTCAGCTTTTCTGTCTTAACCTCAGTCCTAGAGGTTAATAGCCCTGTCTGAGTGTTCAGAGACTTATTTGTCCTTGATTCTCCTCTTTGAAGAGGTGAAAAGGAACTGGTGCCACACTTCTGAAGACTAAATAAATAATATTGTGTAATGAAAGGCCTAAACATTACTTGTAAAGTACCTGTTTAACTCCAAATCCTAGTATGCACTCGCTTCATTTGCTGTTGTGCTTGCCCTATGTTCAGAAGATACCCTACTCATTTTCTTCAGTTGATGTTGGAGGAGAAAGAAAAAAGTATTAATAATATCAACAAGTCACAATTTTTAGCTGGAGGCTCTGCCATACTTTTAGTTTATAAAAATAGCTTTGTTCTTCTTTTCAGGGTTAAAACATAGGAGTATTATTTTCCTTTATTTTTTCATAAGATCTCAGCTTGTCTGGAATTGCATTTTGTTTGCACTATCAAACTTTACTACTCATCCACCAACTTTGACTTTTGACCCTCATTAACAGGAAATTTCAGAAACAAGTCTTGTGTGTGCTAAGCTTGCAATGCAAAGTACTGCCAAAATACTTGACTGTGAAACAAAATCCTGTTGTTTGGAGGAGCTTGTCAACTAAATACTTGGTGAAGTGAAAGAAGTGCATTTTCCAGGGCACCTACATTTCAGTCTGTATCAAGTTAACGGTATCTTGGATGTTTGCCCACAACACGCTAAACTTGTTTAAAATTCCTGAAATTATTGAAGTACTTTTCCTGTAAACGAGTCAGAGGTCGGAGATCTCTGGATTATCTTTACTGCTGTCTCTTTGTATTCTCTCAAATTAAATGTCTTTCAGCAGACCAGACAGTTGCAAGCCAAGTAGATTTCAGATGCAGCAAGTACCTTCCACAATCGAGCCCTTTTGTTATGTAAAGTCCTCTTCCCAGGAGAGGAAGCCTGAGATTAAGAAAAAAACTTTCTGAGAATATATATTTTATTATTTTTATGGACACAAAGCACAGTGACTATATGCAGGTATATATTTATTCATAATATGCTGACAGTTGGCATTACTATTCCCAGTAATCCCATTTATAAAATATATACTGCATTCAGACCTTGCTTGATAGATTTCAGTCCTGTAGTCTGCACCCAGAAGGACATAGCTGAGATGATAATTTATTATAAAACTGTTAGTCCATGTAATCTCAAAATAAATATATTTAGTGAAGTATTATACATAGATAGCAAAGTACAGTCTCTCACTGTTTCACACTTAATAATTTAAAACACTCTTCAAGACCATTATCATCTTGGCTGTAGATTGATTGTTGCTTTTATGAATATCTGAAAAGGGGAGGAGTAGAGGAAGAATATCTGTTCTTGAATCTAAATACTAGACTGGTCAGCTTTTAATGAAGCCATGATTGAAATGCTCTGAGTAAGTTATTTTCATAAATAATGCTGTATTCTGTGAGTTCTCAAAAATATTTGTTATGGTTTCTAGATCTCTTTACCCAGTATTATAACTACCATAGCATGAATTTTGCTAATCTGCAAAGATGTAAAAATATCCGAGCTAGCGAGAGCTGTTCTCACCTGCTTTTTCATAGAAGTCTCCTTGCTACCTGTACACAGATGCCTTTTCTGGAAACAGTGAAGCAAAAGAAAGCATAAAACACATCAGACTTATCAGGAGCATCTGTTAGTAGCTGTTTCTCTTCATTGTGATTCCTTGGCCTTCCTCTTAATTATTTCTAGGTTACTCCTTGACATTCTCTCTTTCTCTTGCTAGTTTACTTGGCACCTCCCTCTCTGCTCATTGTGCCTACCTTGCCATACTTGTTTTGGTACCCAAGTTAGCAACGCAATGCAGTTTCCCTTTCTGTTCTACTTTTTTTCTCATGAGTATTTGGCCAAGTGAAATATTTGTGATCTAGCCAGTTGTATGGTGTAATATATTTTTTACCTTTCAGTGGTATAGAATGTGCTTATGCCTTCTTTTTTCCTTTCTTCCCCTAAAGGAATGGCTTCCTCTTGTTATCTCTTTTCTTCATGAAGTTATTTCTAATGGGCTCCTTACTGCAAATTCTGAATGCATTGAAGTCGGTTGTATTATTTCTGTAATCTGTCTCCTTCGCTGCCTCAGATTTACAAACTCAATTGTTCTTCCCCAGGAGGGCATTGCAGCTACCCAAAGCCTTGAGAAAGCTCTGACCTTGGAGATTATGAGATTCAGCTAGTTAAAAGCACATCTGACCTGATCTGGGGTCAGCAATAGTCCCACTTGGAGTTGAAGGTTGCGTCAGACGTTCTCCAGAGATCCTTTTCAACCAATGTCTCTTGGATTCTCTTTCATAATCTGTCTTTTAATTTCCTTCCACTTCTTTGTTGTCAGCTAGATCTTTTCTGTTGGCTAAGATCAAATCTAGATCTCTTTCCCTTTCCAGGAGAGTTATCAGCTGAGCTTGGCTGAATCTTTCTTTCCAGAAGACATCACTGTAGTAAATCTCCAGGTGTCACCAAGCGCTATGATTCAGACGATTCTGCTAGTTGCCTATAAAAATAATAATTTATCTGGTTTGGTGGTAATCAATGATAGCCCCTTGCCTCTACTACAGATTCAGTGTGCAGCAGAGAATCTGCAGCACATGCTGAGTGAGGTGTGTGGCACTTTTGTTTCCATGTTGAAGTAAGATGGTGGAAAGTGTAAGACCAGTATCAGTCTGCCTGGTCCTAACTGTACTCAGAGGGGCAGTTGAGGTACTTTGAAGAGAGATTCACAAAATAAGTAGTTATGAAATTGATTGTTACAGGAACTCTGACCATTTTATAAATCATTGATAGTGTATAGCCTATGTACAGTGTGAGTGCTTATTTAGCATTTAAAGAAAATCATTCAATGCAACAGCTTCCAATATCAATAAAGTCTGAATTCAACTCACCTGATTTTAGGTACTTAACTTCCATGCACCAGTGCAGGATTAATAACAGGCTATTTCTGTGTCTATCATCCAGATTGGTATTTGGGAAGTGCTTCTCTCCAGTGAGACATACTTATGGTACAGGTCCTAACCTACATTCCTCAGAGAAATGCCTTTGGTAACGGAATGAATCATATAAAAATGTTGCATACATTTATTTTTAAAAATATTCTCATATTGCTCCTACCTGCTGAGCACTAGGCCTTAATGAGATATATTTGGGCAGTGAAAACTAATGGGTATTTATCAAAATCATTGTTTCAGTTACTACAAGATTAATATATTATTTTTATTCATTATTCACTTTATATATTAGTCATCGAAAAGAATAGAACATTCGCTAGAATGTTTCTGGAAGACTAGACTGGTTTAGGACTCAAAACATTAAAAAAATCTGCTGAGAAGAATAATTCCTGGATGCAGCGCAGTATTTCTGGAACCTTCCCAAGCAGCAGTAAACTTTTAGTAAGAAGGTTCTTCCCACAGGGGAAAACAAAAGGTTTTTTCTGATTTTTCCGTGCTGCTGTTTGGCATTAGTATGTCCATTATATTATGTGATTAACCACTTGACAGGAATATTAACAAAACAATGCCCGGAATGGGCAGAAAAAGTAATGTGCTGATCAACTGTGTTAACTCTGTAGAGACAAGGAAAAAAAAGCTACCTGTGGCTAAAAAGCTTATAAAGATTGATTCATCTTTACCAGAAGGAATATATTTCAGTAGTAGGTTATGATGAACTCCTTAATTAGTTTCACAGCTGCCCAGCTCTATGCAGTCTCCAGCATGATAACTCTTACTCGGTATCCTAGGGCAGACATTCAGTTCTCCACAGGGAGATGGTCTCTTTTGTACTTTATTGTGCAAAGAAAAACAACCTTGCCATTTGTTTACACAGGAAAGAATCTCGTACTTGAGTAAAAAATGTAACAAACTGTATTTTGCTTTCCAGAATATTCAGAAAAGATTCTGCTTCCTAACCTGTGATGCAGCTAGTTACTTGGGAGACAACTTGCGAGGAATAGGCTCCAAGTTTGTGAGGTCTTCTCAGATGTTAACATCATGTTCAGAATGTCCCACCCTCTTTGTAGATGCAGAAACAGTGAGTATATTCCTTTCAAAAGGCATGTACTTCGTTGCAGGGTGTTATTTTACTGGCTGTTTCACTTTTGAGCAACTCCTGAACAGATATGTCAAAAAGGAACTCTCCTCCTACCTATATGTTTTATCTCCTGTTAGAACCGTATTTCCATGCATTTTCTGTATTATTATATTAGGCAAGTAGTGACAGATGGGCAGTATAAAATCATAGAATCATAGAATAGTTATGATGTGTTGAGCCCGTGTGCCAAACCCCGATATAAAACACACGCCTACTGGACCCAGTTGGCTCCACAACTGAAAAAGAAGCAGCTATGTTTTACATAGTTCAGCATGAAAAATGGTAATATGTTTAGTGGTTTCATTTGAGTCGGCTGTGATGTGAGCTGGATGATGCTAGCTGAACATGAGCCAGCTGTGCCCAGGTGGCCAAGAAATCCAATGGCATCCTGGCCTGGATCAGCAATGGTGTGGCCAGCAGGAGCACAACAGTGACCGTCCCCCTGTGCTCATCACTGGTGAGGCCACACCTCAAATCCTGTGTTCAGTTCTGGGCTCCTCACTACAAGGACACTGAGGGGCTGGAGCGTGTCCAGAGAAGGGCAACGGAGCTGGGGAAGGGTCTGGAGCACAAGTCCTGTGAGGAGCAGCTGAGGGAGCTGGGGGTGTTTAGCCTGGAGAAAAGGAGGCTCAGGGGAGACCTTATCGCTCTCTGCAACTGCCTGAAAGGAGAGTGTAGCCAGGGTGGCAGGTGGCCTTTTCTCCCTGGCAACCAGTGAAAAGACAAGAAGAAATGGCCTCAAGCTGGGCCAGAGGAGGTTCAGCTTAGATATTAGGAAAAGTTTCTTCATTGAATGAGTGTTAAGTATTGGAACAGGATGCCCAGGGAAGCAGTAGAGTCACTGTCCCTGGAAGTCTTTAAAAAACAAGATGATGTGGCACTTTGCGATATGGTTTAGTGGGCACGGTAGTATTTATCAAAGATTAGACTTGATCTTGGAAGTATTTTTCAACTTTAATTATTCTATAATTCTATAAAAATATCTATCAGGGAATGAATTAGATGGCCCTTCCCATTTTGTTCATTCTGGCTTATGTTTATCCAGCAGCATCAGGACAGTGTGACCTCCTAAACTGAAGTCTAGAGGTAGAAACTGCCCAGGTGTAGTCTTGGGCCCACTGCTGTGACTATGGAAGAGCTGTGCCTTACACCATCAGAGAGCTGTGGAGAGAAACTGCTTAAGCTTTGTGCACCGTTTCATTTTAGAGAAGCCCTCTGCTAAGTCATTAAACACAGAACACAATTTCAATTCCACATTATCATAGATGCAACTTTTGCTATTGACTTTTCAGTATAATACTCTCGTTATGTAGATTTTTGCATAAATGTAAATATTTTTCAGTATTAATATATGTAAATCTAAGTCTTCTTTTGCAATATAGTTCCTATACCATCTACCAATACTTGCATTCTTTTATAGTGACATTTATAGACCCTTTAATTTAATTTCTCCAGCTGCTCTCTTGTGGCCTTCTTGAAAAGCTGAAGTTCAGTGTTCTAGAGCTGCAGGAGTACCTGGACACATATAACAACAGGAAAGAGGCAACACTCTCGGTATGCTGAATTATGCTCTTGGTCTTGTCTGTATACTTAGGCTACTTCAGGAAACTGCACATGCACTCAGATCTGTTTAAACTAACATTCAGTAGAAAAACATACTTCAGATCCTGGATTCATTGAATTTTTCTTCCTGGACATATGAACCAGAACTAAAAAGTAGCTATTGTATCCCTTAATTTTAGAAACAATGAAATCTTTAATATCCCTGGTCTCTCTCCTTTTTATTCATTAATTAATTTTCTTAGTTCATGCAATTGAAATACTAATACGAATCAAGACTACACTTTTTAAATTACAGTCAAAGCAAAGTATCATAGTGTGTCGTAATAAAAAACGCAATTGCAAATCTTTGTTTACATCCTGTGCTGTGAAACTAAAATACTGCTTATCTTTCTTTGAATCAAACCATAGATCTTATTCATATTTTCTTTAATTTCTTTCTGAAAACAGTGGCTTGCAAACTGCAAAGCAACATTTGCTGGGGGCTCACGAGATGGAGTTATTACCTGCCAGCCAGGGGACTCAGAAGAGAAGGTAATGAATGGCCAGTATTATTTCTCTCCCATAAAGTGACATTTGTGTGATATATCTTCTTCTTGAACCCACAAGAGCCTGCTCCACTTCCTCCTCCATTCTCTGCTGGGCTTGGGCATAACCCAGTTTTCACACTTCAGGCTTGAAGCTATTGTCATTGCCTCAGTCCTGGCCACAGGAAATGGGAAGTATTCAGAGGAGGTACTTCTGCCTTCCTAGTCTAGACAAAGAAGCAGAGCTGACCCTCACCCTGTGCTCTCCCTTTTAGAAAGATGTTGCAGCAGCAGTTTTCCACAGTGTCTCTGAAAATCATTCCTGCTGTACTGTCCTTCCATGTTAGTCCCATTTTATCTTCAGCTGTTACAGTCTCTGTCTGCCCAACAGCAAAAATTGCCTGGTTGAAATACACTTAGTAGATTAGTAGTTACAAAACAATGACTGTAAAATGGCCAGTGAAATGATTTATGCTGTAGATAAGTATTTAGAGCTAAGGCAAAATACCTCTTTATAAAGTTTGAACAAAAAATTCATACACACATGTACAGGTATTTTTTTTGTTCATTTATATTTTTTGATTCCAGTTAAGGAATCATATTTTCAGATATCAATACTATCAGCAGTTAATACTGTTATTTGATATACTAAGTATATGTTATTTGATATACTAAGTATAGGAAACAGATGATATCTTGGTGATGTATAATGAGTTGAGGAATGTTACTTTGTTGGGCTGTTTCCTTTTGGAAGAAAGAGAATGGAGGAATGGGAAAAAGAGGGGGGCTGGACAGAATTAGCCAAAATTGGGAAGCAGGAAACAGCATGTAGAAAAAAAGTGACGTTTCCTCTTTCCATGTATTTTAACTTATAAAAGATAATAGTGATGTTTTCAGAACACAGACTTGCCTGTTGTAACCATTTTGTTCAGATACATTGTTTTATTCTTATTTTGGTTTCGGTTTGTCTGTCTTCTCCTCCAAGTCACTTTATTTTCTTCTGTCTTTATCTTAACCTCTCTTTCCCATCTCTATATATTTGTCTTCTTGTCTTTGAATTCCCTTGATTTTTATTTTTTTATGCCATTTTCCAAGAATCCCAAATCCTTGCCCCCCCTGCATTTTGGCTTCCTTGACCTTATTAGCAAATCTTATTTGCTAATAAATCTTCTGGCTGCAATCACAGGCAGTGGGAAAATTGTTCAATCTTCCCCCACCTGGCACTGGCACCAGCAAAAGTTAGGCACTTTCCAATGCATTTAAGTAAGATACTGTCTCTTCTGTAATTGTAATGGTGTGCAAGGAAGTTACAAGTGAGCTGTTCTCAAATCTAAAAAAGGCCTGGAATACGTACCACTACCTCTCCTGCGAGAGGGACATGGAGTATATGGCCCTACTGGGACGTGCATGGGCATTCCCCTCCCTCTGACGTACAACACCCTGAACAGTGACTTCAGACTGTAGCGTTACATGCCTTGCTGTAGACAGCTTAATTTACCCTCTTCATCTCTCTTTTGGAAATGCATAGAATGGGAAGGAGAATGACACATCTTGCTGATCACCTGCATTTTTTCTTTTTTGAAAAAGTAGAGAAATAACACTAAGGAGAAGGAATAACCTGTGAACTAAGCTCATATAGCTGGCCTAAACACATCTAAAAGTCAGTAAATGTCATGTTCCACTTGTATGGGTTTTTATAACTAGGTATTCTCTGTTTCAGAATTAAATGTGTGTTTTGTGAAGCCAGGGTTAGTATTTATACTGCTTATCAGACAGACTGAAAAGAAGGGTTTCTCATTCCTTCAGGAGTCCCTGGTTTCTCCTCAGCATTATTCATTCAGGCCAAAATGCATTACTCCTTGGAAGCTGACAGGATGGACAGCCATATTTCTTTTCTTCCCCTACTCATTCATCTCAATTGAAGCAGCTTTTCCCAAAGGAACAGTCTGTTTATTCAATGAAAGTGTAATGGGAGGAAGAGGCCAGGGAAACTGAGGAAATGCAATTAGGAAGGGGCAAGGAAAAATTACTCCTAGACTGGCAAATATTTGTTTTCTTATCTTTCCTCTCCATTTCTCCTTCAACAAGAAAGGCTGAAGAATCTAATAATTGTAAGGGGAAAAAAAAATCTGTGCTACAGTGATAGTCACAAGGTAACCTGCCTAAACTCTTAAACTCATTGAGGTTTAGTCTAGGGCCTGAAATCCTGCTGAAAACTTCTGTCCTAAAACAAATTGTTTAGTCAAGCACAAAACCAGGCTACTCCTGGAAAAGGTTCAGAATTAATTGTAAGGAAGAAAAAGCAACAGCTTTCTCTACAGAAGGCAGAAATCTTAGATTCTTAGAACTCCCCACATGGTAAAAAGCTTGAGGTGAAAATAGACCCCTTTACAGATGAGACAGATGTGAGACCAAATTCAGCATTATCACAAGCGGTTGCATCACAAATGCCTCCTGATGCTGGTAACTAATTTGGCAGTTTCTCTAATCAAATCTTATTTCAAAATAATTGCACATGATTTGTTGACTACTGTTACTGAAAATGGACAAAGGCAAAAATTGCTTATTCTGATATTAAAGAAGCTTGAAATAGAAGTTGTCTAGGTCAGCTACCAGAGCTAGCAACTTTTCTGAAATTGGCTAAAAGCTTCATGCCCCAGAACGTCTTTCCCCTGCCTTATTATTGCAACAGATTACATGATTTGGATGTGTGTTATTTGTAAGCTTTGATGTTACTTTAAGCAACAGTCTCAATGACATGGAAGTCAATTTATAGACAAAAGATAACTGTACATGCCATTGTGCTGTCTGTCCAGGTGTTAAGTCTTAGATGAGTTATATCAGTACATTCTTCAGCCTTATTAAGAAAGGAGGTTTTTTTAATCTAGTCAAAGACTGGGTTGGTTTATTTCTTTGTTTGCTTTTCTGAAAAAGAGGTGTTTGGAAGATCTTTTTCTTGTCAGTTAACACTGCTGATTCAAATATTTCTTTCCCAATGAGACATTCAGTTTACTCTATAAGTCCAAAGTTAGTATATGTCTTTCTCAAACCTTCCTCACCACAAGCTAATGGATGTGGGCTTTTCAGACTCAGACTGTTAATGGATATTTAAAACATGCTGCACCCCATAAAAATTTGCCCCCAAAAATCAGAATATACCTGCGGCTGTGAGTTTCCCTGTGGCTAAAGGTACAGTCACTCTAGGCCACCAATAAGGCTGGAGGTGTACCCATTGGGACCATTGTCATCTGGAGCTGGGTTGAGATACAGTACAGCTCAAGGCACAGTGAGACCATTGTTAAGCTAGAAATCCTTAATAATCAATAGTCAGTTATCTGACTGTTGTTTGACAGATCCATGGATTGACAGTGAGGTAAAATTGGCCCAAGTAGGCAGCTTTTCTAAAGGAGGAACACATCTGTGTGTAGATTTCCCCATGCAGAATAGTTTCTACTATCCTTCAAGTCCAGCAGGTATTTAAGAATGCACAGTATATGCTGTTCTCTCTGTCTCTGATATATATACATGTTTGTGTATATACTCAACTTCCTAGCTCATGGAAAAAGGTTCTGTCTGCTGACATGTTAAGGCAAACAGAATACCTTAATAAAATGCATTTGCATTTAATAAATCCTTGCATGCAGTGGTTATTTCGTTATGCTGGGATTCTCCCAGCCAGTAAAGGACTGAAGACTGTGTTGCCATCCAAGTGTTAATGTCTTAAGAAGTAATTATGTAACTGTCATCTCTTTTCAGTATGTAAAATGATTCCTTAAAAAAGCAAGATGATCTGAGATCTAAAAATTAGTGCCTTGCTGTCTTCCTGGTCTTCTAACAGTACAAAACAGTAATTCTAGGAATAAAAAACTAAATCAAAGTGTTGCTGCTAGGGAGTGTGTCCTTCTTAGATGCTGCATTTACTTACTGCTTAAAGAATTGTGCAAATGATCCAAGTGCTCTAAAGATTTGGTATTTTCAGCAGCCAAAACCACTGATTGTGTAGTGTCTATCGACTAATCTAAAACACCTCCCTTCCTATAAGAATTAAACTAGAAATTGAAAAGTGTGAAGGCTGTGATCATTCCACCTGAGCCCTTGCTGCTGCAGAATAAAAGAAATATCACTTAAACCAGTAATTAATCTCTTTTCAACTTCCAAGGAATCTTTCATTTTATGCTGAAAGAGAGAGGAAGATAAGTTACAATCATGATATTGGAGAGCAATATGGAGCTGAGCCTCAGTAGCTCATGAAAATTTTGTATCCAGTGTATTTTCTTCCAGTGAAGAAGGGTTTTTCATGTAATGTAAAACCCCTTCCTCACCCCTTTTTTTTTTGCCTTGTCCTGGTTTTGGAAGCAGTACAGAGGAGACAGTGTTTTCTGGCAAAAAAGACCATGGAATTCATTTTTTTCCTGCTTCCGCCTCCCTCATCCCCCCTTCTTTAAAGTAAATTCCATGGCAAATTAGAAATTATATATGGATTCCAGTATTTTTGAAAGTCTAAGTGAAACTTGGTGTCATGCTAAACTTCAGAGTAGTTTAAGAGAGACAACAAGATTTGAAAAACACAAGCCAGCACACCTGTGAATTTACTGGAACACAGTGATCTGTCTGCTCTTGTCCTCTTCTTATCTTGAATTTAGCTTTATAAAGCTTCATTTATGTGAACTGCATGGAAGCCAAGATATAAAGGTTTTTTTTGAAGAGTACTAAATAGAAGAAGAACTATTCAAGCAATGTTAAAGGAAAAAAAATTAAGCATCACAAGAGCTTAAAGCTTAGTTTCTCATGGGTTTATAGAAAAGTAGTGCAGGGTTTGGGGCAATACTTTTCATATATATTTTTAATAGTAAGGCCAATGTAAAGAAAACAGACTGAAATACTCTGTTAGGCTCATCAAAGTTAATATTATTTCACATTTCTGTGTTTTCTGCCTTTGTATTGATGGTAAGGTAAATAATTTTAATAAGAATTCCATATGCATATTAACACTGCATATGCACTGACATCAGGCTATAACTGGGCAGATGTGGTCGTGTGTGTTACTTACAGCATTTACATTATGACTCTCTTTATGTAAAATGTAATGAGATCGTAATGCTGATAAAATAAGAAAAGCTGCATGAAACGAACACAGGGTGCAGATGTTAGTTCTTGGCAAAGACAAGAGGAACACTTATGTTTCGAAGAGAGCACTTAGTCCCCTAATCTTTGAAATGCTAATGTAAGTCAGTTAGAATTTTTATTACTATTGCAACAGGACTTACACTGACATTTTAATAGCTTCAGAAATATAAACCAGTGAATCATTACCGGTGAGAGGAGGGGATACAAGGCTGTCTCAACTTGTGGCATTGCCATGTAGTTAAACAAAACTGGCATTTTCAATGCATTTTTTTTCTTTATGATAGTCATAACTTGAAAGTTATATGCAAAACATTTCCATTGTAACGTGCCAAGTAATAAGCCTAGCAGCCATAAAACTTGTCCTGCCAATTTCATTAGATCTATTAGTCCAAAAAACAGAAGTATTTTTAAACAAGAAAATATTTAGAAATAGCGAAGCTCGTTTTTGTTCATCGCTTGAAAATCCTTCCTAATTTTTTTAGTACTTTGCAATATGAGCTCTTTTTAATAACAAAGAAAGCAAATTTAAATAAAAGTATTATTTCAAGAGTTTTCTAACACAATTTCATTGTAAGTTCTTGAGCTACTGGGTGGGATACATCTAAACTAATAAATCAGAAGATCTAACTGAGGATATTTAGACTGGAATTTACCATTAGAATTAAAGCTTGATTTTATTAAGAATGCTGTGCATGTTGAATGTGATATTCCAACCAATTATCAGGTTGAGGCAAGCATTGCTAATACTGCTGACAAGTTATGCTATTACAGATGGGCTGTGCTTCCTATTGCATGCGTTACACTGACACTATACTTTCTTTCCTTTCCTTTTCTCCTGTGCCATGCTTGCTGTGTAGCAAATGGAATCTCTTGCAGTAAGTTGAAGTTCTTTCGTATTTTTTGTCCATCTGTGGATGGGCTAATACACCCCAATTTTACTGTTTTACTTCTAAGCATGTTTTCCTTTTTTGTTATAATTCTCCTATACAATACCTGGTTCTAAATGCGGTGACTAAAATAATTTACTAACGTGTGTTTTGTGAAATCAAAAAACACTATGCCAAAATTTTGGCACTTTCATATGCTGTTTCAAATGGTCATTTACATACATTTTTACAAATCAAGCTTTTGAATGGATGTAATATGCTGGGGCAGGAAACATTTTTTGTTATTTTAAAATTAATAGTTCTCCATTTGTCCTAGCAAAAAACTGCAATTTATAGTTTGCAGTTATGTTTCAAATGGGGTTTGTGTATATGCTGATGAACAGTTTCACCACTATTGGTTTCTAATACTTACACAGGAAGAAGAAAAATTGAATTTCTTGATACAGTAACAAAATACTAAGTGAGTCAAACTAGAACCATTAGTTTGACCTTAGTTTGTTTTCATTCAGGTTAGCAGCCAGAAGGGTGAAACTGAATTATTGTTCTCCAAGGACTAAAAAAATCCAGTGTTACATGCCAAGCTATCATGAGATTTTTTTTTTTTAAATGATGTTATGCTGTGTCCTTGTTTTCAATTAATTATTAACTCCCTGACAGCTCCAAGTATATGTGTATGTAACTGCTGTGTAGTGTTGCCAGGTCTCCAAAATTTGAATAGAGTGAATTTGATCCCTTCTGGGGAACCTCAGGCTGTGTCCCTACTTGTGAACTGAAGAAGGCCAGCGAGGAAGGGAGTGTCGCTGGGCTGGCGCTCGCTTGGGTGAGCGGTCATCACCTTCCCTGGCTGGGCTGCCAGCCAGCCCCTGACATGCCCGAGCATGGTTCAAGGGAAGACAGAAGCCAGAGCCATTTCCAGGAGGCTGTATCTAAACAGTCAGCCTTTATTTTGGGAGGAGAATGGCTAGCCACACAAACGCAAACTTGGCAGTGCTCTGTGTCCTTGGTTACAGAGAACAGCCTCTGGGCAGGTTTATTTCACTGGCAGTGTTCCTCATGCCCTGCGTCTTTATTCTGATAGATTTTGTCCCTGTCCACAAGTCAGTTCTGTCCTAGCACATCTGTTGCCCGCCATAGATCTGCTGGGCCTTCTTTCTGCGTTTGTGGGTCTTGGCTGTCATATCCAGTCTGGTGAGATCGTAGAATGGTTTGAGTTGGAAGGCACCTTAAAGATTGTGTAGTTCCAATCCCCCTGCCATAGGCAGAGACACATTCCACTAGACCAGGTTGCTAAAAACCTCATCCAACCAGGTCTTGAATACTTACAGGGGTGAGACATCCACAACTTCTCTAGACAGCCTGTTCCAGTGCCTCACTACCCTCCAAGTAAAGAAATTCTTCCTAATATCTAATCTAAATCTCTCCTCTTTTTGTTTAAAGCTATTGTCCCTTGTCCTACCACTATCTGCCTATGTAAAAAGTTGCTCTCCATGTTTTTTATATGCTCCTTTAAGTACTGGAAGGTTGCTATAAGATCTTCCTGGAGCCTTCTCTTCTCCAGGCTAAACAACCCTCTCAGCCTGTCTTCACAGGAGGGGTGCTCCTGATGCTGCCCAGGATGTGGTTTGCCTTCCGGGCTGTGAGCACACACTGCTGGCTCATGTCCAGCTCTTCATCCACAAGAACTCCACAGGATTGTTCTCAATGGGTTCTTCTTCCAGTCTGTGCTCATGTCTGGGATTGCCCCAGCAGAGGTGCAGCCCCTTGCACTTGAACCTCATTAGATTCTCATGGGCCCACTTCTCAAGTTTGTCCATGTCCCCCTGGATGGCATTCTGTCATTCTGTGTCATCTGCAAACTTGCTGAAAGACTCCTCCTTGCTGAAATTCCTCCTTTCCATTTGGGGCAGGAGCACTCCGATGCTGCCCCCCCGTAACAGACATAAAACATAACTCAGGTACCAGATCCAGAATGGCACAGAGCTCACACCGGGCAGATTTACAGTGCTGAGCTCCACTGCTGTGGCAGTGCAGAGTGTGAGCAGCCCTGTCTGCCTGGCCTTCAGCAGGACAAACCCTGCTCCACTTTCCTCCATAAACACCCTTTAGAAGGACACTAGCTTTGCCTCATTTTGGCAGTGCCCTTGACTGTCTGTTCATAGATGGGTAGTTGGTGTCCACCTCACCCTGATGAACAAAGATGAAATTGGCTTTTAACCTTAGCCCTTCAGCCTTGTGAGGCTGGTACAGAAACTTGGGGAACTGGGATGCTAAACTGTGGTTCTAATTTTGGCTTGTTAATAAAAAATGTGGCACTTAAATATTGAAGCATATGTAAATAAAACACTTTAGTCAAATTAACAGTTATAATGTACTTAAAGTACTTTTTATTAGTGTTTGTGCTGACATTTGCACAGTCCCAAATTCAGCAAAGAGCTGCCACACGTGCTAGTAACTAAGCATGTATGAAGTGATTTAAAAAGCGAAGGCATGAATAGCTTCTTCTTTTCTGACAATTTTGGCATGAAACTCTGCTTTAGTTCCTCCAAACAGATGGAAATATCACTGAGCTCCCCCTTGGTCACGGTGTCTGTCACAGTAGGCAAATCAAATACAGTTGGAAGTCTGTAAGGCTTTCCTGCCAAAGGGTCAATACAAGGTCAGGACTTGTACTTGCAGGATTTTCACTTTTTATATAATGAGCTGAAGATTAAATGTTCCTCCCTTCTTCACCATGATCCAGCTGTGGAACTATGAGATTCCCCTCCTGTTAGACACAAGAATACCAGGAACCATAAGCATGTTACCTTGACCTCTCTGGCAGTTGTGCCCATCACCCATTATTTCAATGTGTCTGACGGCTTTTATGTCACGCACTTCACACTGGAAGAAACAAGTGAATATTCATAGAGCAGTATCTACTTAATCTGGGAGAATACTTCATAGAAGCCAAATATCCTCTTACACATTAAACTCCATCCATCTGTTGTACAGTTTCTTTAAGATGGTGGAAAATCCATGACCAGAGATTTAAGTTCCAGAGCTGGCAGCTCCTCCTTCTCACTGCTAGACGGATTTATCACCTCTGTTTCTCTCTCCTCAGAGAAGCAGGCAGGAGCTTTGACCATCCTGGACAACTATTTCACAGCTTCTCTCTTAGATTTTCATCCCTTAGAAGAGGTCTTTGACCATATCTGAAGTTCAGGAGTTTGATTTTCTATGCAGGAAAGTCACTGCCCCCATATTCTGTCTCTGCTTTCCAGCTGCAAACTAGAGACAGTGAAGCTAACCAAAACACAACATTTTGAGACTGATGCTGACATGTGCTATGTGAGAGATAGCCATCATAATTTTATTTTTAATGTCATATATGACTTACCTGCAGAAGAAAAACCATTACTTATTTCTTGAAATAGTATATGATCATACTTCAGTAAAATAATGTTTTTGAGAACAGAACTATCTCAATGTGTTTTGTTAGTTATCAAAAATTATCTGAAGTCACTAATATTTATTAATTATTTATTCTCTTACAAATCTTTCCTTAGCAATTGGAACTCTGTCAGAGATTATATAAACTGCACTTCCAGCTGCTGTTGCTTTTTCAGTCCTACTGTAAACTTATTGGACAAGTGCACGAAGTGAGTTCCATGCCAGAGGTATGTAACTACAAGGTCTTATATGGAAAATTCCACTTTATTTTCATGTTCTTAGGTTTTGTTTCTATGGATTTAACATCAAGGATTACACTATCTCACCCTGACTAAAAATCTGCAGGCGTACATAATCCACTAAACACCTTAATGTCCTGTATTTTTAATTCTGTAATGTTTACAAAACTTTTTCTTTAAATATTTTTGACATGGCACACTCTCACTTTTGACGCAAATAGCCTTTTGCTTTTAGATAAATCAGTGTTCCTTACTTAAACTTCACAAGAACAATACTCTTAGTCAAGTTTATTTTCAGCAGGTGCTTAAAATGTGTAATACTTTGAAACATCTCTGAGGTGATCACTTTAAGCGGAATGATTATCATTTAAGGAAAGATTTAACATACCATTCCATGTGTATATTTCTTCTGGTAAGGTGTATGTGTTTTAAACTATTGAGGAGACAAAGTTGTTGTACTCTGCTTTGTAAAATAAAATTTGAAGCTGTAACATGTATTTTATGACATACTCTAGTAGTTTAGAGATGGTCTATAAATGGAAATGGCTTTATTGTATCGTTAAGATACAATAAATACTCAAACTCTTTTTACTCCAACAGATGTGCTGTCGGAGTAAAGAGTTTGAATATTTATTGTATCTGAAGGAACTGTTGTGAAGGCTGGCTCAGAATGTGACTGGGCTGTTCACTTTAAAGAGAAGACAGGACAAGAGGCATCTACTACTACTAGAGCAGTCTAAGTTTTAGAAATATTTTGTATTCCTTATAATTGATTTATGTAAGTGTATTTCACAGTTACGACTTTGTTAGATTGTTATAAATAACGCAGGCTTTGGAACTGGGAAACAATTGTACAAAGAATAGCTATTTCACCATGACATTTGCATATTTTGCTGGAGCCATAAGCTATTATTTAAAGGAAATTCCATTGTTAGTTCATGTGACAGTGGTTACTTTTAGCATGTAGGAGCATGGAAAAGTAGATCATTGGAAATTAATAACTTACTAATTATTTAAGAATCTTGTGCCATATTAACTTTTCAGCCTGAGAAAGGGTCATACAATTCCTGTCCATCTGTTAATCATGCCAGATCCTGCATGTGTTTTGTAAATAAATATCAGAATCTTGCCAGGAGAAGTACATATTTTCTTCAGCTTTTCCACTATGATGTGAAAAGAGTAGCAAGGGTGAAAAATGAAAGCTTGTTTATATATGCTCCTGCATTTTAGTAACTCAAAACTACAGCACAAGGTTAAAGGATGCACAAAGGTATAAAAGCCTTTTTCTCTATATTGTATAGAGATCAAGAAATATCCTTGTGTTTTTTTCGGGGTCTTTTCCATAATGTGTACATCCAGTGTAACAGTAAGGACAAACTTGAAGTACCTACTCCATGTGGGGCTTATGGAAATGAAAATACTCATCTCTCATTTTTCTCCTTGGAATAGCTGTTAAATATGTCAAGAGAACTGAGTGAGCTGAAGAAAAATCTGAAGGATGCTACTGCTGCAATCGCAGCTGAGCCTCTGACAACAGAATCTGAGCCCACATTCAACTCTACTGAAGCAGCTATTCAGTCCATGCTGGAGTGTTTGAAAAACAATGAACTTGTTAAAGCCGTCAGACAAATAAGAGAATGCAGGCAAGTTTTGCTACATGGTTCATATTAGACTTTCATGTTACTGGAAAAGTATGCATTTATTATCTTCCTAATGAAACGTAATGCACAAGATCAGCATAATTAATTAATTGTTTCAACAACGTACATGGGGGCATTGATCCTGACTTTTGGAGGGGTGTGCCACAAGTAACTATCAAACATGCTTGCAACAATTAAGATGTTTAATTACATTCTGTAGATCAAACATCTTGTGAGGCTCTGAAGAATCTTTTTATTGTGTTAATTCCTTACAGGTGCATGTCATTGGCGTGAGCTAACATTCAGCTCAGTGTCACTTACACCTATTTAAATGAGCTTTCGTAAGCATTTTTTTTTAGATAAAGGAAATTGCACTTTTATGTGATTTCAGTGCCTGATACCAGAATATGACTAACGAATGAGTGGTGTAAAACAGTGAGTTGCTTTAGGTTTATAAGCGTGTGTGAGTCCATTCTCCTTTTAGAGGTCTCTGACACACAGCTTCTGTCTCTGCTAATAAACCCATAATGATATGCGTGTTCTTTTCCTGTTTCATTGCAGGATTTTGTGGCCCAATGATATCTTTGGAAGCAGCTCTGACGATGAAGTCCAGACACTACTGAACATTTACTTCCGCCACCAAACCCTGGGTCAGACGGGCACCTATGCACTGGTGGGCTCCAACCAGAGCCTGACTGAAATCTGCACCAAATTAATGGAACTGAACATAGAGATCCGCGACATGATTCGCAGAGCTCAGAGCTACCGGGTCATCAATACTTTTCTTCCAGACTCCAGCGTTTCCGGCACAAGTCTCTGACAGGACCCTTGGGCCCCCTTTCAAGCTGGGAGTGCTGCCCCGTGGGAGTGAGGTGGCTCGATGTCTTCTCAGCCTTACAAAGGTTTGGTCAAACTGTACTCACTCTTGTTACATTTAGGATTTCCTCTAGAAAGAGATGGGCTGAACTTCAAACACGTAGCAATACTGTAAGGACAGAGGTAGCATAGAGCACCTGGGACAACATCCTTTGTTCTGTGTTGCACAAAAACCAGTTAGCATTTCACTGAGCAACTGCAACTCACTACTGAAGAAGTGACTTCCATTGCATACCAAAGCCTACTACATTGAACAATACTTCCTTTATAGCAAATTAATTTTAGGTTGGCAAAAGTGCAATGTTTCCTTCACAAAATAGTATTTTTTGTTAAAAAAACAAACCTTGTACATTTTTTCTTTTTTTTTTTCTTATTTACTTGAGTGAACGATGGGCAGAATGAAGCTGGCCACGGAATCTCACAAACTTGTTGGTCAAAAGCTGAGAGCCTGTGTATATGAAACAAAACTGTAAACAGACTATAATTTAATGTACACTGTAATTTGAATATGATTACTGTATCTTAAAACAACGAGCTGCTATGAAGTACATTTCCTAATGTTACTAGGCTACTGTCTCTGAAGGTACTGGATCATATTGCAGAGGTCTGTTCTTAGGCCCCCCCAAGGATCATGAAAGGTCTTGGTAGATTTTCTTTTTTTTTTTTTTTTTTTATTAAGGACCTTGGCTGCTTTTTACTAGAGGTTTGCTTTTATGAATATATTTATACTATTAAAGGATGGTTGATCTAATTTAACTTGCCATTTTGTAGGAGAAAGTCCCAGCACAGAGTCAAATCTTTTGAACTGTTAAGCATGCATATTTTTATTTAATATAAATTTTGAGTATAAAAAGTAAAAATATTAACGTGAAATGCAAGTTCTCATGTTAAGTTTCTTCAAAGAGATGTCTTATTTTATTTGTAATGTATATATAAGTCATAACTATATGGTTTTTTCTTACATTTAACCACTGTCCAGTGTTAAATGTATGCATGTAAATCTGTTGCACATCTGAGACACTTTTATTCTGACAACTATGTAACTTATTCATGCTGTAAATACACTTAACTGTTTTTGTGAAGTAACTTTGAAATTTGCATTAGTACATCCATTTAACTGAAGTATAAAAGTCATATATAGTCACAACACAGTATGTGCTTGTTGTGAAAATTGTGTTCTTGTCTGAATCAGTACTGTTGCACATGGTATCCACGATCAGCAACCCCCAAAAGATACTTTTCTCCTGGTTTATGCTGAAACCATTCATAGAAAATAGTGAGAAATGTAACTACAGCCTGACAAAAAAAAAGTCCTTACAACTCTGCTTAGAAGCATACAACAGCAAAAATAGTTTCATGGGTAGTCCACTGACTCTGAAAACCTCCCAACTGCCTTCTACCCTAAAGAGTATTTTTTACACTGCCATTCAAAAGGTTTTTCCCCTCCTCATTTCAAGGGCAGCTTACACCCCTTTCCCTCTTGTTTTACAGCCATAGTCTTGTTCTGGCAGATAGTCTTTGATTATGAAGCAGCTGTGATTTTTTATATATACATTTGACAGAGGCAGGGGGCAGAGACATTTGCATTTACACCAGACTTGATACTCCAGAATATTTGCATTGTCCACTCTAGTTCAGTTTGAGTGACTGAAGGAAAAACTTGCTATTGTTGTTTGAATCTTAGCATTCCCTGAAGACTTCAAAACAAAGCCTTCTCTCTTGAGGAAATCAAATAGGTTGCTTCCTTACAGATATACTTTCCTCTTTCATCCAAGGAAGAGGAAACTAAGGGGTATCAAACTAGTGCAAACTTTTATTGACCTTTATTTACAGCATACATACAGTGCTGTTATATACTTTTAAGTTACTATACTTTACAATAACACCAAAGTCTTCATCCATTATTCAATGCCAGGTCAAAAGCCTTAAGTCAAAACATTGCAATAGACAGACAAAGTGCAAAGGACAAAACAGAAGAGAGCACACGGATCAGACAATGTATTTGAAGCTGTAAGTGCTATCACACGACAGCCTTTTGCCTCTGCAGCGGCCACAAAGTTCTTGGCGATGGGGTCTCTTGAGATCAATATGTCTCTTCTTCTGAGGGCAAGAACAACGAGTCTTGGAACAGATCTTAAGAAATGAAGACACATTAGTAGCAATAGATCAAGCAGGATGCACTTCATGTTAGACTGACATTTGGTTTTCCTTAATCACAGCAACACACTGGGGCTGATACACTTAAGAGCTCTTGTGGTAAAAACCTTGTGGATTTAAGCTATAAGAGCCTTCTCACCTAGAAGCACAAAACCCTACCTTACAAGTAGCAAGCCACAACACTGCAGGAAAACTGTTTATGTAAGCTCTCCACAGAAGGAGGGAGACCTACCCCAAGACAGGTTTCTTAAATAACATTTCCTAGTACTTCAATGAAATCAAGGTTTCTTCCAGATAAAGTCAGTATCAAATTCAACAACAGTATTAGTGTATATTATAACATCTGACAGTCTTAATGAAGTACAGTTAACTTACCTGGCACTGGATTGCTTCCACTCGATAGGGATTGAAGCCCTTTTGGCATTTGCGACAGAGCTGCTTGAAGTACACCTGAAAAAAGGGCAAATTTTGTTACTAAAGAGACTTATTCAAGGTGTTCTGTACAGGTACCTATATTTGTGCCAAAACATCCAATTTGCCAGAGATTTTATGCCATTCTTACAAGTCTCAGGAGAAAAGAAACTGCTTGTTAACTACCTTGTTGCTTCCAGAAATGCACCACACATAAGCGCTCTCCCATCTGGTCTTGCAGTCTTTGCAGTGGAAATAGCCATACTTCTGCTCCAAGAACTGTAGAGACAGAGTTCACTGAGCATACTCCAGCACTCCGAGAACACCCAGCCCAGGCCCTCACTAATAGTCCCCGAGGATGGTGAGACCCGAAAGAGGTTGCCCAGGAAAGTCAGAGACATCCCGTTCATGGAAACGTTTGAAGCCATACTGAATGGGGCTCTGAGCAACATGGTCTAATGGGCAGCATCCCTGCCCACGGAAAGGGGATTACAACTGGATGATCTTTAAGGTCCCTTCCAACCCAAACCATTCTGCGATGCTTCAATCCACAGGTGTGGGTTTTCACAGGCTGGAGGCTCTTCTGCTGTAGGTGAAGCAGAGCCTTCCCAGGGCAGGACGGGGACCACCGTTCTACTCATGAGGTGATTTCTGGCTGCCCTGCTTGAGGGTTCGCCCCCCACCCCGTCTCGGCGCACCTGGAAGGCAGCGCGCTGCCTGGGAGCCGCGATCTCCTCCCGCCGCGTCCCCACCGGCTCCTGGCGCGGCGGCAGCGCGGCCCCCGCGGGGCTCTCCTGCTGCTCCTCGCCGCCGTCCGCCGTCGGGGTCTCCTCGGCCGGCGCTTCCGACGGCGCTGCCTTCTCCAGGGGCGGCGGGAAGAGGCGGCGGTCGGGCGCTGGTGAGTAGAGGGCGAGGCGTCCCGGGGCGCGCAGGACGGCGGGGCCGGAGGCGCG